>CM061142.1:739552433-739625432 GCA_030789695.1 Scilla litardierei
GTAGGTTGGGTCGCCGTCATCGTCGATGCTCGTCTTCATTGGGTCCTTCAAGACCCCCTCGGTAGTAAAATCTTCAATTGCTTCTTCTTTAAGAAGCTCCAGATAACTAGCCCCTTCTACATGGGCACACTCCCTTATCGGCTTTTGTATTCGGAATTCAGCTTCAATATCCCCCACGTTGAGAGAGAGGGTCCCTTCTCGGACATCTATCAGCACACTAGCCGTCACCATGAAGGGGCGGCCAAGTATAAGTTGGGAGCTCCCTCCCTCAGGCATGTCCATGATGATGAAGTCGACTGGGACACATAGTCCTGGAGGTATTTGAAGGATGATGTCACTTGCTATTCCCATCGGGTAGGTGATGGAATGATCAACGAGCTGGATGGATATGCTCGTCGGTTCCAGCTCACTTCCCGTCTGGAGTCTTTTGAAGATGGAGAGGGGCATCAGGCTGATGCTAGCCCCTAAGTCAATCAATGCACTGCTGATCGGCATCCCTCCAATGGAGCACGGCACAGTGAAGCTCCCCGGATCCGGCAGCTTCTGGGGGAGGTGATTTTTGATAATGGAGGTAGAATCCTCCAATAACTTGATTTCTTTGGGCCTTCTCTTTCCCGTGATGAGATCCTTTAGAAATTTAGCGTAGATCGGGATCTCTGTAATGGCGTCCATGAACAGAATGTTCAGCTGGATCCCCTTTAATAACTCCATGAACTTGGAGTACTTCTTCTCCAAGTTGGCTAGGGCTAGCCTCTGTGGGTATGGTGGAGGAGGTCTGGAGACTTTACTCTTATATGCATCAACGGGAGGCGGCGTCGTAGTAGGCGTGACGGGAGGTGCATCCTCTTTCTCCTCAATAGTGACAGTCCCTTCAGTGGCCTCAACTCTATCACTGTCATCAACAGCTTCTTCAATTGTGATCTTCTCCGTATTAAGCACCGGGACCATGACGGGATCGGTCACCCGTCCTCATCGTGTGGTCACTGAAACCACGACATTAGCTTGAGCTCTATGGTTATTCTCTGACTGGGAGGGCAATCTCCCCTGATTCTTCAGCAGCTGCAACATTTGCCCCCTCAGTTCATCGAGTGAAGAATTGATATTCTTGAATTGGTTCGATGTATCCTGATTGAAGTGGATCTGGCCACTCATGAAGGTCTCTAGTGTGGCTTCGAGATTAGACTTAGGTGGAGCCAGCGCATAATTTTACTGAGGCGGCCGGTTGAACTGATATCCCGGTGGCCTATAAGGCCCAGCTGGCCTAAAGCCGCCATGTTGCTGGTTCTGCTGCTGCTGAGGAGGGGGTGGGGGCCTCTGAAATTACGGAGGTTGCATCCCTCCACTTGGGTTTCCGTAGGAAAACCCCGGGTGATTCCTGGCAACCGGATGCTGCCACTGATTCCGTCCCTCTCCTTAGACGTACTGTACGGTCTCGGATGTCTCAGCACCCTCATAGTGGCGCTCACTAGGGATATATCCCGGATCTACATATTCTTCCGCAAGATGATATGATGTACTAGGAGAAGTAGGGATGGAGTCTAGACGCTGCTTAATGAGGGCCACTTGCTTGCACAAGGTCTCGATGTGAGAATCCAAGTGGCTAGCGACCTTGACCTCAGGAGTCCGGGTCACAATGGTCCGTTCATCGTTCCACTACTGAGTGTTGGCCGCCATGTGCTCTAACAGATCTATATCCTCCTCAGGAGACTTATCAAGTAACTGCAGCATCGATAATCATCTTGGAGCTAGGCTAGAGCCGGTTGTAGAAGCTCTGCACCAAATCCCAGGGCTCGATCCCGTGGTGAGGACACTAGTGTTAGAGGTCCTTGAACCTCTCCATGCCTCGTAAAGTGACTCCTGTGGGAGCTGCTTGAAGTTAGAAATGGCCCCACGGATCGGGACCGTCTTTGAGGGTGGATAAAACTTATCCACAAATGCAAGCGGAGCTTCTCCCATGTGGTGAAGTGGTTGGGAGGATGGGCCCGGAGCCAATAGGAGGCTTTATCCCTTAAGGTGAATGGGAAAAGCCGTAGCTACACAGCATCATCACTGACGTCCTTCGCCTTGAACGTATCACACTTCACCAGGAAGGAGTCAATGTGATGGTTGGGATTTTCATGAGGATGCCCATGGAAGGGGTCCTGCTGCATCAGATTAATCAACCCCGTCTTGAGCTCGAAGCTCACCGCCATCAGTTGCAGCCTGAGGATGGAGGAGTTGTTCCCAAAAGTAGGTTTCATGTGATCCCTGATGGACCCGGTGCGAGGAGTAGGAAGATGATTCTCTCCCATCTGAGCGGATGGAGATGAACTTCTACTAGAGGCTCTCAAAGCCCTGGCTGTCTTTTCGATCTCAGGATCGAATAATAATTCTCTAGTAGACCCTTTGTAGCGGGTGTTCATGCACCAACAAAATTCAAAGAAATACCGTCAGTAGCATCGAAATAAATAAAAAGAATAAAAATGATGGAAGGGTAAGAAATGATCGGAATGCTAGCAAACTTCACAAAATAAAAACAAACTGAGATGGAACACTATTTCCATCCCCGGCAATGGCGCCAAAAACTTGACGCGCCCGAAACCTACACCTAGGTTCCACCTGGTGATGTCACGATCGCCAGGCGTGGTATGGCCCCGAGGCTACAATTTCGGGCTCATTCCGCAAGCGGACGGTGTCGACTTATAGTATATAAGATGTCGAATCACACAGGGACGGTGATAGTGTCAATTGGTAATCAATTTATTTCTAAGTTTTGAAGTAAGATAGCTATCGTGGTAAAGGATTTGGTTTGGTTGGTGGTGTTGTAATATCAATAAAAGAGACTAGGGCTTTAGGGATCACCACTAGGATCGTTGGGGGTTGATGTTGGGATAGGACCCTTACATTGCATTAAGGCTAGGGAATTAATCCCCCAATTCGTACCACTCTCGTGGGTTAGAATTACGGTGTATTTCGGTGGCTCTCGTTGACGCAATGGCGGTAGCCGTCAACGTAGCGGTATAGTTCATCGATGGATCCCCTCAAGGCGCGAGCCGGTCATGGTCACGTGCCTTGGTTGGATCCATCGATTTCCCTATTCGAATCCCTAGATACCACTTAAGCACATCAATTCCACAGACCGTGGACATGATCTCAGTACGGGTTATCTTCGGATTCGGTAGAATCTACCGAGATACAACCCTAAATCCTCAATTCAACGTAGGGATCCAAAACTACATCTTCCCCTAGGGTCCTAGGGCTAACCCATCAACCCTAGAATAGATCTACTCACACATCGTAATAGTGATAGACAAAAACATCAATTCCAAGGAAGAAAACATTATAACAATCAAAAGATTAGGGCTAAAAGACTTACAGTAGGAATTCAATAGAAATTTCAGATCCAGAAGTAATTTCAGATTCCAAGCAAGAACAATCCAGAACAAATGCAATAATCTCTCAGTATTCGATCCAAAAAATCTCCTTACAAAAACTAGTTTAAGAATCTCCTACAAAAATCGCGGGCTCCCCTCCCAAAAACTGTTCAAAAATTCCTAATGAAAAGTTCTCTCCCAGTCCCCGCACAGCTCCTCGCTTTAGTTGTCCAGAATCACGCGCATCGCGGCCTTTCGGAACATTCCAAAAATGACCCTGGAGTTGCCGGCCGAGTAAGTGACTCGGTTGAGCAATAGGCTACTCGTTTAGTGGCTCGCCCCGAGCAGAGAAGCTACTCGACCGAGCACTATAGAAAATCGAAGTTGCTGCTCAACCTACCCGGACCGAGTAAGCTCTACTCGGTCCGAATAGGGGTCGACTCGGTCGGCTGCTCGGGCCGCGTCGTGGCTTGCTTCGGCTTGGGGAGATTGAGGCTACTCCACCGAGCAGGTGAGCTACTCGGTCCGAGTCAGCCCGTACAGCTCTCTTCTCCAAACTGGTATGGCTCGGTCGAGTAGCTGAGCTGCTCGGAACGAGCATTTTCTGGGAAACTGCTGGGAAACTGCTGAGGCTGTCTCTGTCTCTCCTCTGCTCTATTTCTTCTCCTCCAATGGCCCCAGAAGTGTGGCGAACTCCTCCAAAGCCTTGCCAATAAGCTCACGAGCACGTCGGATGTGTCCATACCCAAGTGGGGTCCAGAATCGCTCCAAAATCCCTAAAAACTCAGAAAACACTACGAAACTCGAAAATATCGTCAGAAATGCAATATCGCAGTAAAATGAGGGATTTGGATGCGAAACTGGCATGAGATGCAGTGGAATAATGATGTGAAAATAGTATAAAATGTGGACACGTCTGTAGGCCCCTATTTATATTAGCGACTGACTCCTCCCATTCACTCCATATCCGATGTGGGACTAAAGGTTTTGGAGGAATAAATTAATTAAAGTTTGCATTTCACAAAGGCCAAACATTAGCGAATTTTTCCTTCCTCACCGTTGAGCTTTACAAGTGATACAACCTATCAAATTGAAGAGGGTTGAACGGTGAACGCGTAGGAAAAAACGAGGACTCAATCCGAGTTCGTTTGACCCCTCAAACGAGTGTCCAAAATAGCCCAAAGCATCGATTTTCGCAAAAACTAAGCCGCCACAAAACTAGGTTAAAACCCCTTACTGTGCCTCCAGGCAGTCGGGCGCCTGCCTGGCATGTGCCCGACTCGCAATGCCAAATTTGGCTTTTTTCACTGTTTTGTCTTTATTTTGTGCGTTTAGCATCCGTTCTTAATGCGGTTTGAACCTGCGTTTAGAATGTGACGATCCCATCATCCAGTTAACCTTTTCCTTGAGTTTATTATATTAAATATGCACGTAAACATTTTACGACACATTTAATTCCCTTTGCTTCATATGCAAAATTCCCACATCTTATATTAATATCCATTTGCATCAAATACAAATGACCTAAGGGCATACATCCCTCAACATCTCCCACTTGCACTCAAGATCATTTATCCCGAATGTAGAAGCTAACTGCAAACTATTTGCAGTTTCTATCCCTTGCATCAAATGCATTTTCTCCCTAATTTCCACCTATTACTTGACGAAGGTCTCATTCTGTGTGAGATCCTACGGCCTGACCCTGCTACAGGTGGGGCTTGAAACCCCAGACAGTAGAGATCACGAGCAGCAGGTACCGTCTCTACTTCAGTATCATACTTAGTGGTTAACTCATTGACAGAGTATTATCGGGACCACCCTGACTGTGTACGTGATGAATACCGCAGCTATAGTCTTTTCGTCTAAACTATGTCGTTTAGTCAAGCCTAGGGTATGGTCAACTATCAACCCTTCTAGCTTGAACTTGGTTAGTCTCCATCGTTCTTTAGTCAAATAATGTTGGACTTCTTCCAACATACTCTGGCCAGAGTTTTCACTAACGATCGAACTAGCAATGCGACACTAACTCCCCTTGACTGGGAGAGACGATCCTATCTTGGTCATTATTCTCCTCACACGCTTCAAATTTCACCCAACCAAAAACTTTTCAACGAGCTTGCCCCGAGAATAGATCAGTGATCTAAGTGACTCCGTTCACGGACTGGTTTGTACAATGACCTCAAGTCAAAAGACCAACTAGCCCATCATCACTAAGAGTTATCAGCGATAGATTGGTCAATATAACCATATGATAACTCTTGTTGGGTTGTTCAGTGAACTCATTCTCCAATGAGCACTTGTGTCTCGTCTTTGACTTCGCCAATTCGAAACGACTATGAGATCATCGTCACCACTTCATGGTGAAGACTAAGACACACTGGTCTATCTGATGTGTCAATATCCCTTTTTTAAAACATCTACGATCACGAACATGTTTAGACCTATGCTACAAACGGTCAAATACTTCTCTATGATCGAGATCTCTATCTTGATACATATTTGACCTCGCATTAAGTCTCAGGACTATACCTAAGTTTCTAATGAAGACTACCTTATTATTAAACTTAGGCAAATTCTTACCAAAAGGCTTACTGTTATTTTGAACAAGATGTTTGTACGCTTACATAGAGATAAATTTCCTCGAGTTCGAGGGCATACCCATCTCGCTACATCTCTCACTTACACTCAGGCCCATTTATTCCTGTATCTCATATCGTATTTACACATAAGTCTCTATAGACTTTATGTGGCAGAGCCTTCGTGAATGAATATGCTAAACCGATTTTAGTTTTAGACTTAAGGAGTTTCTATGTTCATGTTAGACCACATATTTGAATCTCATCCAAATAATTCCATTGGTCGCCTGGTATCCATAATTAAAGTCTTGCCTGGATCTCATCTAGCTCCTCCTACCTTACGGGAATAATCCAAAGAAGTTAACTGGTCATTTAGACGGTTCATAATCTTTTCTGATAAAGTGTCAAACTCTTTGGCCACTTTATCAAAACATATGTTTCGGCTTCTTGATGCCTCGCATGTTTTATATTCGCTCCCACTGACCTTGAAAACTTTTTGGCCGACTCATATAAGTTCGTCCTTATAAATCATATTTAGAAAACAGACTATACATGAATGCTCCAGTTTTCATGGTCATCAAGAGAATTTACATCGAGTTTGGTCCGAGTAGATCTTTACACATCTACTGGCGAGAAAGTTTCATCATAATCTGTTTATAGGAGTTAGGATGATAATCGTTCTCAACCAAAATAAGTTGTGATTCACTACTTTCTTTTTGCATCAATCTTCTGTCTTGAAGATTTACTTGCAGCCAATAAGAAGCACTCTCTTTGGGCACATAAACTAAAGTTCATACTTTATTTACATGCACGGACCTTTTTTGGAATGCATTAAGTTATTAATCAAAGTCCCTACTCTGAATGGCATCTTGGAAGTTGACTAAGTAATGATCAACTATGATGTTTTACTTGACACTTCGTCTCACGAGACCGAGTAATCCTTTAACTTCCTAACGATTTATTTAATGAATATCTTATTGATAAGGTGCTCATAGAACCTTATTAAGAACCTAGGCATTATAATCTTGGGTTAATCCAGAAGGAGAATTGTAACTCAGGGTCACTTGTCATGTATTGCACTAAGTCTAACAGCGTACGATTCATGCTCTTTAACGCACCGATGTGTTAAAAGACTTGACCTGAGAGAAAATCTCATTTTCTTTTAGTTACGCAAGAATTACATAGCTAAGTATTTGATTCTTCGATCAGATCGAATCAGTTCAAAAACTTCTATCAGTGTATCCTCCATTTTATCAGACTTGTGTTTCATCAAGAACACATGTCGTAATAAAATAAGATTTCATTATCTTGGCTTATTTAGACTTGGGACCAGGTATATCTGTATGTACGAGACTAAGAGTTTCCCAACTCATTCTCCCACTATCTTACAGATGGAATTTTGGCCATCATACCTTTGAGACAATATTCACAAGTGTCTTTCGACTCATACGAGAGGTCAGACCCCTCTTTATGTGACTTGTGAAGCTTAGTCTCTTCGGTACGACCTAGTCTATTTTGTCATATAAGATTTTCTACTAACTTGTGTATTGATGTATTAACTCTTAATACAACATTGTTATACACTATAATCACATCAAAACATTCTTCTAAAGAAATGTGACGACATTCGCCAAGCGTGATATAAGTTTCATGTCGCCTAAAGACAACTTTTGTTCATTAGCCAATATGTGAGACTATCTTTGTTAACAATTATTCTGAAATTTTAGATATCAAACATGGCGTATTTTTAGTTCCTCATACTATGCCTTTTTCCTTTTTTAGACCAATCATTCTTTCTCAATGAATTTTCCTTAGTGCCTTCTCCTTTCTAAATCATATTTAGAGATTTCATATCCTAACATAAATATTAGCTGTGCAAGCATCACAAGCGTCCAAACACTTGAGATTTACAACTTTGAAGAGACTCCATAAGTTGCTCGTCTTAAGATATAATTTGGATATATTGTCTTGTACTACTCTTACACTCATCTTTGAGTCAAACATATTGATCGAAGTTTCAATCTTGCGGATTGAAACTGTTTTTACCTTGCGGAGACTCAACAAGTCATATGAAGAAACTGCTTTGAATATCAGTATGTTTTAGATGCCCATGTTCATATGGGCAAGTGTTAAGTAGCGTGCTTTTATTGTTTTAGAATTTAGAGCTTAAGGAAGTCTTTGTCCTTAACTCAGTACTAGGAAGGACATTTTAATATCAATGAGAATATAGTTTGGTTTATCAAATATTCCTTAACTAATCATTTTTCCAGTTGACTTATTTCTTTTAAAGATGTTATAATTTTGGATTCCACCCGGTAAAACATAGAATATCCCTAGTTTAGCATTTGTTCATGATTTTTAAATATAGTTAAAATAGTTTTTCTTCTACTATATCCTCCTACTATTTCTGCGATCATCTTTAGCCATATAGATGAACACATATAGTTATTTAATGGGATAGGAACCCAACCACCCTGAGCTTCATAACCTTGAGGAGACTCAACAAGTTGATCAACTCTGCAGTTGGTAGATAATCTAATTATCAATCACATCACATGTAACTCCCTATTGGTTTTTACCCTAGTCACTTATGATCTTGAGGAGACCCAACAAACCATAATGACTATTCTAGTCGAACCCTTGTTTTCATGTCTAATATTAACTTACACCGATACTCAAGGAGACCCGATGCAGTGGTTTGGGTTAATACCGGACTACATCTCATGTATGATGGAGTCGGTTTCGTCATAGCTTGAGGAGACTCAACAATTATGACATGCGTCTTTTAGTCCACTAATCCAAAAACAAGGAGGGTTACGACTAACCTTGAAGAAAATTTTTAACGTAATTGACTAGCTATAATCGACAATGTCACATAATCATAATTCGCATCCTTACGGTCCAGGATAACACTGCCAGGTTTTTGTCTAGGCCAGCATCACTATCCCCAGTCAAGCTATGGTGATCCACAACACTAGTCAAAAAACACTAAACCGGATCATGGTCCATTGAAGGAAACTTATTATTCATATATGTCCCATCGATTAGAATTGGCTTCATTAAAACTAGTTAATCCTATCAACTAGTTGAATCCTAAAATTCGAAATTATTATAATTGGTTAATAACTTTTATTACTGTCCTTATCAACTATAACGATTATTATGGTGTTATCCTAATCATGTATTAGGCATTTAAAGTTCAAATTGCAACAATTTAAATCATAGTCTTTTGTTCAAAATTATTATTAGAACAATTAAAAAATAATTTGGAGTGGGCTACCCTAAACATGAATTTAATATGTTGCAACAATTTTTAAATCATAGCATGTCCATCAAAAAATTATCTTATAATTATCTGAAAGATTTTTTTAATGGCTATCCTAATAGTCTTTCTTGAATTATCACATAATCAATAAGAACTAATATAACCATAAACAATTAGCATCTAAACATTTTAGCATGATAACCATAGCAATTAAAATTATCTCATAAATTTTTCTTACTAAACATGCAACCTAAAATTTATCGCATAAGTTTAAGTTACATAAAAAATTATCATATAATTTTAAAGATTTAATTTTAAAATAAACTTAAATAAAATTTTCAAAACAATTTTTGAAAATAAAATCATTGCTTTTGAAAATGACAATTTTAAAGTTTAAATAAAACCTCCATCTCATTGAGAAACATGTTGTATCACATACATTTTACAAATTGCAGATTATAAATCATGTAGAACATAGCTCTGATACCAATGTATGGTTTTCTAGGTCCTTAGAGCTATAATTCGACGTCCGGCCTAAGTCGGTCGGACGACGAAAACAAATTAGCAGCCGCAAAACAGACTTAAAATAATTTTAAATCAAAGCCCTAGATATTAACAACCCTAGCCAAGATCTATACTATCCCGGGGTTGGGTCTGACCAACCCTTAAAGATAGATATATCTAATATTTGCAATTTATAAAAGCATGTTTAATTTAAACAACAAACCTTTCACTTTGTTTCTACAGAATACGAAGCGTCGTTTTCAGTAACATTTCTTTGGCCCTAGGCCGCTTCTCCCAAGCCGAACCGCGTCCCGGGTCGCACCTTGTCTCGAGCCAAACTGCTTCCCAAACCGCACCGCGTCCCGAAGAGAGCAACACCTTTATCACCGAGCCAACCACGTGCTGAATAAGATACCTTGAGTGGATCCTTTGTTAAGACTTCGGATTCGATCCGAGCTCATTCGTAGCTTTGCAAGTGCCCAAACATAAGCAAGGAAGAAATTTAGGGAGAAAGAGAATATTTTCTTTAAGCTCAGATTCGGGCTTACTCTTGTTTAATGGAGCTACTCAGATCTTGAGCTTGGGACGAGTTTCAAGGAGGGGAGTAGGCCCCTATTTATATAGGCGGCTGACCCCTCCCCTTCACTCCATATCCGATGTGAGACTAAAACTTTTGGAGGAATAAATTAATTAAAGTTTGCCTGGCACAAAGGCCAAACTTTAGCAAATTTTTCCTCCCTCATTGTTGAGCTTCGCAAGTGATACAACCTATCAAATCGAAGAGGGTCGAAAGGTGAATGCGTATGAAAAAACGGGGACTCAATCCGACTTCGTTTGATCCCTCAAACGAGTGTCCAAACATAGCCCAAAACATCGATTTTCGCAAAAATTGAGCCACCACAAAACTGGGTTTAAAGACCCTACGGTAGCCTCTAGGCGGGTCAGGCACCCGCCTAGCGTGCGCCTGACCCGCAATGCCAAAATTGGCTTTTTTTCACTGTTTTGACTCTATTTTGTGCGTTTAGCATCCGTTTTTGACGCGGGTTGAACCTGCGTTAAGACCGGGATAATCCCGTCATCTAGGTAAACTTTTCCTCGCGTTTATTATATTAAATATGCACGGAAAATTTTTACGACACATTTAATTTCCTTTTGCATCATATGCAAAATGCCCACATCTTATATTAATATCCATTTGCATCAAATACAAATGACCTGAGGGCATACATCCCTCAACAAAAGAAACATGGACCATTGTAATATACTAAATACACCTATATGTTGTATGGATTTACATGAAGACCCCTTCTGTCTGCTGGGAGAGTGGAAGGATATACTAGGTCTTGAAGTACCTTACCTAAGTGTCATCGGAGCACTTCTTTATCTAACAAACTGCATGCATCCTGATATAGCATTGGTTGTAAATCTATTAGCCAGATACAGTGCAGCGTCTACAGCGTACCACTAGACCGGAGCTACACATCTTCTGTGCTACCTCCAAAGGTCAATATTATAAAGGATCATCCTCCATGTAAAATGTATTTGCAGATGCATGATCATCGCGATGACTACCACAAAGGAATGACCACCGCCTGGAGATCTGCAAAGCATGCCAGTAAGGCAACATCATCCTACCTTTCTGAGAAGCTCAACAACCGAAGAAGAAAATCAAGAGCTTGTATCTATGAACTAAAGTAACTCGCAGACCAGTGATGACTGAGTCAAAGACTAGAGAAATGGAGCTATCTACCAAGTTCTCAGACCATGCCACTTTCCTACCTTAACCTGGAGGAGGCAGCATCAAATACGATGAGACAAAATACACCTCTCTAAAGCTCCTTTGACCATGACCTAATCTTTAGAGTTTTATAGAGTCATTCAATTAAAATCATGTTCCCATGACCTAATCTTTAGATGCAGTCTTCCATCTCAAAGCTACTTCCAGCAGTATTGCACATCATCACTGATGTTGTTTTATAGCTGGAATTCTGTTCAAATAATGAGGTCCAAAACAAGTAAAATGGTAGAGCATGTAATGATTTGGAGTTTGTGAGGAGATATGAGAAGATAGAGAACTGTTGAGAATATTAAAAGAATTTTTCAGAATTCTCTTATTTGATGTTACATTCAATACCAATAATTAAATATATAAATAAGAAAACACCTACTTTTGATGCTAGAAAATTAAACATATTTTTATTATCAAAAGTTACAGACTATATTTTTTTTGGAGATAATGATGTGTAATTATTTTTTACTAACTACTTGGAACAAACTAATAAGCTCGGCATACCCACAAACTTAGGTCGATACCAGAGAGCTTTTGTTGTTTAGTACCTATATTACCATAGAAATATGAGAGGGGAACACAAAAAGAAATGAAGAAAGAGATAGCGATTTGCAAAGATGAAGACTTCGGTGAATATTGCTACTGTTATTGGAAGTGGACGCTGTAGAGTCGTGTTGGTAGCGGTGCTTCAGTGCGGCGATGACTCGACAAATCATCATACATTCCTTTAACTAAATATGAGAACTGAATATTACGGGACTTGAGGGTTGTCCTGGCGTCATCCAAAGTTTCTGCACTGATGCAATCTGCATTGTCAGCGTATCAAACTGAATGTAATCAACCTAAATCATAGACAAGCTAACCAAATAGATGTATCTCGGGAAATCTTAATCATTTTTCAGCAATAACATATTTTGTTTTATGGTCTTCACCAAGTAAAACATATACTATGATCCAATGAAATATGCAATTGTGCATATTACTTTAATCCATTAGCATGATTAGTTTCATACATAACTGAATACAATATCAAATCATATAAGAACTCAAAAATTGCTAGATAACATATGCATACCATGTATATAGCCATGAAATATTAAGTTTGGCTTCCATTCTTAGTAATTTCTGGTGAATACATTCATCCTTTGGATATTTGATTACTCCATATTTTACACTTTTTTCCCGCATGTTTGCATGCCATTTAGATCGCTCAAATCATGTTTTTCACGATATATCGACGATATTGCGATACTTTTCACGATTTGTTGTTTTTGTTGTATTTCAGGTGATTTGGAGTGATTTGGAGTGATCTCGAGATACGCCTACTCCAGAGTGTCACCGACGACCTCCCCGAGGGGTATTTTGCTGTTGGAGAGGAGAGGAAGAAGAAAGAACGTCGCAGGAGCGACAAGGAGGCCAAAACAAGCTGTTTGGGCATTTTTGGTGTCTCTCTCGGCCGAATGAAGGAGTCACTCGGCCGACCAGCGAGACACCGCTCGGCCGACCAGATCGGACACGTTTTATGTGTGCACTCGGCCGAGCGTCGGAAGCCACATCGGCCGAGCGACGAGACCCCGTCCGCCCGAGTGGCACTCAGACGAAGCCCATCAAAAATCGCCAACTTACTGTTTTTCGTCTGCCTGAGCTTCAGAAGACCCACTCGGCCGAGTGGAAATTGCCGACCGCCCGAGTGTATAGATGCCATCGGCCGAGTGACGACAACTCACTCGGCCGAGCCACCCCCGAAGTGAAGACCCCCGAAGACCCAGACTTACTGGAAATTCTCAGGGTTTGTCACTCTGCCGAGCGACTTTTGTCACTCGGCCGAGTGCGACGCGCTGCCTATAGCGAAAATTGCGGTTTTCAGGCTGCGCAGGGGCATTTTGGTCACAGTTTTTTGACGATTTTGGGGGGTATTTAACCCCTGTTTTTACCCTAGGTTAGAGAGCTTTTTCTCTTTATTTTTTGCAGCTTTTTAGATTAACTTTTTAGCTTTTATTCTTGTGATTGGAGAGGAGAGAAAAGTTGATTTTTGTTGGATTCTTGGAAGAACTCTATTGGTTTGTCTCTCTCTCCTTTAAAAATACTATTTTTATTGCTTATTTGAATATTGTGATGAATTCCCTTGTTAATTTCATTGATTATTCTTGTATTTGTGCTATGAATTGTGAGTAGTCTATACGTCTTGGGGCGTGGGGATGAACCCTACGAGCCCAATTTCAGATTTGTGATGACTTGGTAGAAATATTGCTAGGATTGCTATTAGGGTTAGTTTGGGATCGATTTATTACGGATGGCTAGGAGTTCATACCGATTGGGATTTGCAAGAGATTGGATCCCAATTCGATAGGAAACCCTAGAAATCCGAATCGGGTTGAAATTGAGTTTCCGTAGTATCGGTTTGCAAGAGATTGGACCGATACTAGGGTTCTCGTTTGCAATTCCGTGCCGAATACCCGTTTGCAAGAGATTGGACGGGTAGGAACTATCCCAACCTAGGTCGCGGCCCGAGTTTGCACGAGAGTGGGCTAGGGGCGCGATTGAACGATGATGTTGATCCTAATGCTAGCTTCCCTAGGCTAGGGTTTGCAAGAGATTGGACCCGAACCTAGGATAGCTATTGACCGGCAACAGCGCGAGAGCGTGAGCTAGGTTTTACATTCAGTTGCAACTAGTTCATCCGAGATTCTACCCTAGCAATTTTGATACCAACGAATCACATTGACGAGATACGGTGAGTAGCGGGGATTCCCCATTCCCTAGGCGTCTTTATTTGATTTGATATCTTCGTACTTTGTCTGACGATTGTGACAGGATCGCCAAAGGCAAATTCTCTCTTTTCGTTCTTAATAGCCAGGTTGTTCGGAGCAAGCACTTTCATTCGTCCTCCCTGTGTTCGATAACCCGCTCGTCGCTACACCGTGCGCTTGCGGTAAAACTACACGATCGCACTTTTGGGTTACATTTCGGAGCGATCAAGTTTTTGGCGCCGTTGCCGGGGAGGCGATTGTGTTTGATCTTACCACCCTAGCTATTTCTTTCTTTTTGTTTTTATTTCATTATATTTTATCTAACCCTTCCATTGTGCTAATCACTTCTTTGAAACTTTGTTTTCCCGTGCATGAACACGAGATCAACGGCGGACCCTGAAGCTATATTATTTGATCCCGAGATTGAGCGTACTGCGCGAAGAATCAGAGCTGAGAGAAGACAAGATCCGGAAGGGAGGTTTATGACCAACCCGGAAACTGCGGAACAATTAGCGGCAAGGATGGCGAGGATCATTTCTATTCGCGATAGGCTTCGGCCTAAGACCTCTTCTACGACCTCATCCATTGCCATGCCGGAGTTGGCAGCTGACAAGAACTTTGAGCTGAAGACTGGACTAGTGGTTCTGATGCAGCAGGATCCATTTCATGGGAATGCCCATGAAAATCCCCACTACCACATCCAGCTATTTCTGTCGAAGTGCGCCACATTTCAGATGACGGGGGTCTCCATCGATGCCATCAGACTGCGCCTCTTCCCCTTCACATTAAAAGACAAAGCACTTTATTGGTTGAGAACGCAAGCTGAGGGAGTCTTTACCACATGGGACGAGTTGGCGAGTGCATTCATTGACAAGTTCTATCTGCCCTCCAAGACGGTAAAGATTCGGAGTGCTCTTATGTCCTTCAAGCAAGGACCCCAAGAGACACTCTACGAGGCTTGGGAGCGTTTCCAAGATCTGCAGCATCAGTGCCCGCACCATAGCATTGAAGATTGGGAGCTAGTTCATAGCTTCTACAATGGTCTCCAACCGGGGACCAAGCAGATTATTGATGCCGCGGCAAATGGTGCCATCATATCTAAGACTCCCGACGAAGCTACGGCCCTAATTGAGGAGATGGCCTCAAACAATCAACAATGGGGCGACGAGCGAGGACACTCTACATCCTCCTTGAAGCCAACTAGCATCTATGAGGCAAAGGCCGTAGCGGAGCTGACAAGCAAGTTTGATTCTCTCCACAAGGTAGTGGAGAGACAGGAGAAGTATATCACGGAGCCCCAAGGAACACCTTCCACCTCCGCATCAACGAATCAAATGTGTGATTGGCAAGACCAATCTCAAGCTATGTATTTGGGAGGAGAGCAAGGAGAGGGATCCTTGGAGCAAGTTCAATATGTCACGGGGAACCAAGGATATTGGGCCAATCCTGCCACAAGAAACCATCCCGATTTCTCTTATGCCAACAATGAAGGAGCTTTGAACCCACCGCAACAACCACCTCAACAAGCTCGACCACAACAACAACAACAAAAACAACAACATTATCCACCGAGGGGGCCTCCACAACAAAATTTCCAACCGAAGCAACAAGTTCCACCCTATAGGCCGCCCGGATACAATCAAGGGTGGAGAAATCAAAACCCTCCACAAGCTCAACAACGATCCGATTTCGAAGCTAGAGTGGAGGAGTTTATGGTCGAGCAAAAGAAGGTCAATGCTTCCTTGAAGGCGGGCCAAGACTCCCTTACAACCGTTGTAGCCCAAATCTCGGAGCAATTGGCGTTGCTCAATCGAAATACTCAACAATTGCCGGCTCAACACGAGCAAAACCCACGGAGCAACACCGGCCACATCAATACCGTGGTTGCCGTTACAACTAGAGGCGGGAAGGATACCACCCCCGCCATGATTCCTACCGAAGAGCCCGTGGAGGAGAATGTAGAGCCAATTGAGCCGGTAGTTTAAGTTGAGAGGGAGAAAGAGCCGCAAGAAAAGGAGAAATCTAGAGCGGAGCAATTGCTTGAAGAGAGGCGCTTTATGCCACCGGTCCCATTCCCTCAGAGGCTTGCTAGAGCAAAGATGGAGAAGCGACTAGCGAAGTTTCTCGAATATTTGAGAGGGGTAAGCCTCAATATTCCCTTTCTTGATGCTATTGTTGAGATCCCGACCTACGCAAAATTTTTAAAGGATTTGATTTCGGGGAGAAAGAGGAAGGAGAAAATTATGCTCGCCGAGGAGGGCTCTTGGTTCACCAAGAGAGAGAAGGAGCCGGCTAAATTCAAAGACCCGGGGAGTTTTCGAATTCCTTGCACCTTGGGCGGCGTCCCTCTACAAAAGGCGT
Organism: Scilla litardierei; assembly: GCA_030789695.1. Classification (NCBI taxonomy): domain Eukaryota; kingdom Viridiplantae; phylum Streptophyta; class Magnoliopsida; order Asparagales; family Asparagaceae; genus Scilla; species Scilla litardierei. The sequence goes on from CM061142.1 coordinate 739,569,032, forward strand.
TGGTGGACTTAGGGGCTAGTGTTAGCCTCATGCCTCTCTCTATGTTCCTAAGGCTAAATACCGGCACGAAATTGAAACCTACCGACATGCGGATACAATTAGCCGATGGACGGATCACAAGGCCGGTAGGGATTGCGGAGGACATCCCGCTACAAGTCCCAGGGGGCATATGACAAATGAACTGACTAATGACAAATGAGAAGGGTTGCAATAAGAGAATTCAATTCCAGAAATCAGGAATATTAGGAATGTCTTCAGAATCTTCTGTGTTCACCTGCCTGATTGCCTCAGCATATGGAGGGGTCTCTCCCTTCTCATTGTGAACATAAATTATGTTATCTATTTATTTACAGGCCTGCAGTAGGCTGCCTTATTGCTACCCTTGCCTCAAAAATTTTAAAATAAGTTTGCCATTTATTAAGTCATGGGTTTCTAATTATCCCAGTATAAAGTCTAAGGAACTAATACTCTAATCAAGAAATTTTTTGACATTGATAAAGTCATGGGTTTTCCTGTTAGGAGCCTGAAGAGATCAACATTGAAATTTGTAAACAATTTTTAATAATTCTGGGCTTTGTCAAATACTTGATTAGATTTAGTAAATCCTAATTAATTAGGTGCTGAGATTAGGAAACAGTTTTATGTGCTAAGATTAGTACCTCCCCAAAGTATCCATTGGCCTGATTAGATTCCAAGTTTGTGTTTAATTTATAGCTTGATATAGATTCGTAGAATCAGAACAATATACAACTAGCAAGTTTTATTTTGAGAGTCTAAAAAAGGAAGAGTGGAGAGCATATGAGTATCTCAGTTATTTTTTAATTAAATTATTCTTATGCAATTCAGTAACCAATTATGGATTATTTCTATTTCATCTTAATTAGTTGGCCTCAAAAATTGAAGTCCATGAGTATCAACAATTAAAAGCATAATATTTGTTGAGATCTTATGTGAAAACTAAATCCTTGAAGTAGTACACAGTTTTAATTTATATTCTTCATTTAACTTTATCTTTGCTAATGTTTAGCGGGCGCCTTATCTTTGCTAATTTGAAATTAAAAGTGTATTGGAAAAGATTGTGGAGATTAAATTTTGGGAGAAAAGTGTCTTGGGAACCAAAACTGTTAAATTAAAAGTATCTTGGAAAAGATTGTGGAGAAACATGATCCAGTAAATTAAACAAAGTTAAAAAAATTAGCGTAAAAAAATTCAGCGGAACAACAAACTAGCGTAAAAAAATTTAAGTTAATATCGTCACCGAAAATACCTTGAGGTATGTTATTTCGCACCGAAGACGCATGCACCGAATTGGTTGTTCTGTGCCACACTAATTGGTTGTTCCGTGCCAAAGGCTCCCACGCCGTGCTAATTGGTTGTTCTACACCGAAGGCGCCCGCACCGAATGGGTTGTTCCACGCCGAAGACGCTAGCTAAATTTTATTACGCTAATTGGTTGTTCCGTGCCAAAGGCGCCTAAGCCGAATTTATTGTTCCGCGTCGAATGTGCTCCGCATTGTTGAGCGCCGAAGGTGCCCGCACCGAATTTGTTGTTCGTGTCAAAGGCGCCCACGCCGAAGGTGCCCGTGTCCCTAAATATTTTTACGCTAATTTGTTCCTTTAAATTTTGGTTGTGGAAATAATTTTTCGGGGAACAAAGATTTCGCGGGAGAAAATCTTAAATGCACCGTGCCCGCGGGCATGGATAATGACTTATATATATATATCTATATTACATTTGACAGAGTTTTTTGAATCCTAGGGCTGACTAGGACAAGCTGACTAGGACAAAGGGGTAGATAAAAGACGGCCAGGATTTAATCTTGGAGAATCAACGGTTGGATTGAGGTTTTGAGAAAATTCTGGAGGGAAAAATCTTAACTTTTGAGGAGAGAACCCTAACCCTTGCTTTCCTCGGGAAACAATGGGATCTAAGCACGCGGATTGCTGACTTGGCTCTCTCAAAAAAAATTATGGGATCTGCGCCTGCAAAAATCAATGGTTGAAATCCACATTCGCTAGAGAGAGAAAACGACATCAACTAAAAAACATCTGTCTTTTTTCTTTCGATCTATCGTTTCCCCCATCAACTTCTAGGTTTTTGAGCTCGATCTTGAAGGAGAAAAAGAGAGAGGGGATCTCGGAGGAGAAGAAGAGAGAAGGGATCTTGAAGGAGAAAAATAGATATGGGATTCTGCTTTCAGCTGTTTCACTCTCTAACAATGGCGTTCTATGCTTCCCTAAGACCTGCAGCGCCTTCCTCGATGGATTCTGAGTAAAGCCAACAAAAATCCATTTCTTTGTTTTCCCCTTTAGTTGGAATCGCTCTAATGTCGGTTGGAATCACTTTAATGTCTTGATTTGTTTCTAATTTTTCTGTTTATTTTGAAATTGAAGGTGGCAAGTGTTGGACTTTGCTCAGTTGAAGTGCATCATGGTTTCGTTCTTCAATTTCCTGTAGCCTGAATGCATCTAAGGTTTCTTCTTTTTCTTTCTCAATCTCTATCTTTTTTTTTTGCTTTTTGCAGGTTGGATATCTGAGAATGGAAAATGAAATATGTTGAAGGCATGCAGATTTTTGTTCTTGAAGAATATGATCTACAGAGAAGAATATTGAAGAGGAATTTTGCAAGTAAAGAAGAACAATCACAATGATTTTTTTGCATGTGGGTTGATAGTTTGGGTTCTAACTGTATTGTAAGTATTACAATTGAAGGATGGCACATCTTCCCTTTTCAAAAAATTTATTGGATTTTGTTTGACTAAAGTTCTATAGTCCAATAATATCCTGGCAAACAAATTTTCCCTCTCAAATTTGGTCATGGTTTGAATTTTCGTTGAATGTTGGTGTAGTCATGATGATAGAAACTGTTATTCCTCTGGAGACACAAGAAAATTTTGATATTGGTACTCATTTATTTTGAAACTGTTATATCCTGATTCGCCAACAAGTCATGTGTATGATGGTTAAAGCTGCAAATTAGTTGTACATTACTTGAAGTTTTAAGTGTTACTTTCTGATTATTTGTTAACTGTTGTAAATAAGTGTTTCTTACTATTTTTTATAGATTAAATTTTCTAATGTATTATTTTTGATTGAAATTGCATAAATGTGTGGTGGATTTTTTTCCTACAGGGACACTAGAAAATATAATATTTTATGGTGCATCATATTGGGAGTTCGAATGTACTCCTTTGATGAGTTATAGTGGTGGGGGAGATAAACTACATACATTATGTAGTGTCAAAGTTCAGTAGCTATGAAGCAATTGGAGACATGCTGCAAAACATGGTTATAATGGAAGATAAAAGGTATTCTACAAAACCAATATGAATGACTCAGATAGCAACCTTAGAATAATGTATGATGATAATAGTCTGCAAATGATGTTTGAGGTGATGTAAGGTAATTGGTGCATCCAGCTCTACAATGAGGGTACATCTATTGGCCAGTACTTAGCTACCAAAACTAATGGAATTGCAATATAATATGATGAAGATTGGGTTGTCATATATGGAACTACATCAAATGAAGTTGCAGTTGATGTAAATATTCTAGAGGAACTACCACATGCCATCTAATCTTTATGTAGTTAAAGCATATTAAGACATGCATGCCTCTAACATTCACTCAATTTCCTATAGCCTGAATATATTAATTTCTTTGGCCAGTTTTGTGTTAACCTATTGAAAATAAGTGTGTAAGGCAATAAGAATGATATAGAATACCTAAATTTTACCCTTCAATCTGGCTGGCGGTGCTTTATAATTTATTACATCATCAGCAGCATAATCATTTCAATTTCTAATGTTATGGGTTCTTTCATGAAGTTATGATTTTTTTAGATGCCAACCGTTGCCCAGGTCGCTATTGTTGATCATATGGATTTTATGGTTTATTTCGTGATGATGCCTTCGTGGTTCCTTTTCTTTTTGAGAAGTTCCTATTGATTGTTAACTGTTTTGAATTTCTCTCTAATTTGGTGGGTTTTGAGTTAGTGGTCTGTTTGAAGTAATGTGTTTATGATATGTTGTATTTTGGGATTTGTTGACAGGATGATTTATAAGTTGATAGCACCAAATCTGAATTATAAAGAAAGGGTATGAGTAACATATGCAAGCATTCAGAAGTGACTCTGTCAAACTCATTCTTGCAAAATAATGTGAACATATGCACGATTTAGTACATCATCATGAACAAGGTGATCCTGTAAGTATGAACAAATCTATGCCACTACAATTTGGTGATTAAACCCATGTGATCATTGTGAAGCATGAGAGAAGACAATACGAGAAATAAAGAACATCAACTACCAAATTCAGCATATACTCACTTTGACACCAAGATTAAGCCTAAGTGACCCATCTTGGCACCAGATTTGGCCTGCATTACAATTGAAAGTGTAGCAGGATGAGCTCTGCCACTAGCCATTTGCTTCCTTCATGTAGTTGGTAGGTAGGAGAAAGTGCAAGTTGACGGCATCCACTATTACATATATCCTTTCTTTATAATTCAATTTGGGGTTCATGTTTTTAATTAGACCTTCATTTAATTAAATGCCTCACCTTTATGTTTTGAGCAGTGAGTAGTTCCCCGTTGGGCTGAGAGTTCTGGTGGTTGATGACGACGTCACCTACTTAAATATTCTGGAGCAGATGATTCATATGTGCCGCTATCGGGGTAAGCTTGCTCTTGATCTTCTGGTCAATTTCCTTTCTTTGGGGGGAGAGTTTGAATTGTTTTCGTTCTTTTGAATATTTGAAAATGTTGTTTAGTTATGCTATTGTAGATTGATCGTTGAGCACCATTATGCTTAGTTGTATGCTTGAATTAAGAAATTTAGTAACTGAATGCTCATCTGTTAGCTTACACATCAATGGCCTGGATTGATATTTGAAAAGAGAAATTAGATAAGTTATTGGATAAGCTGAGAGAAAAAATGCTTATTGTTTAGATGCAAATTGATTATTTCAAGGGCATCATTTACAGGCAAGCACATTGAATTAAAGGGTCAATATGTGGGTTTTGGCATGAACCATCGCACAACACCCAACACAACCTCCACGAATAGCACGGCTGCAGGAAGAACACCTCGGCTCCTCCCCACGATGCCTCTCCTTCAATGGATTCTGCTTCTTCTCCCCATCAATTTTGCCAGCCTCGAGAGAATCCGCCATCCTCAAGAACTAGGGCATCTTGGATCTTCATCTCCCATCCCAATTTCTTCAATCTTTTAGGTAACCGCAGCTTCTAGATCTGCTTTCACAGTTAACCCCTTCTGTTAAGATCTGCTTTCATTTGATCTTTGTTCTCTCCTTCTGAGTTGTCGCAGGTAACTCCACTTGCATTGGAGCCTTTGGTGCATTGACGTTTGCAATTCATTTGCAATTCATTTCAAACATTGCCAAAGGTTCAATCATCTCCATTCATTTCAATTCATTTGTTTCAAGATCTATGCTATTTCAATTCATTTTTTGTTCAATTCTGTTGCAGGTCAGTGTATTTTTTTGTTCATTTCGGTTGCAGTTCAGTGTATTCATTTCAATTCATTTCATATGTTAATTTTTGTACACGAATTCATATGTTAATTTTTGAATTGGTTCAGTTTGGTTGCAGGGCTGTGTATTTTTTGTATTTTTAATTTTTTTATTGTTAATTGTTTCTGTTTTTTGTATTGTTAATTTTTTTGTACACGTAATTGTAGTTCGGTTGAATTGTTATTTTTTGTTTAATAGTTGATCATGTGTATTTAAATACTGTGTATTTTTAAAAATCTGAAAGTTTTTGTTGGGTGATGTTTAATAGTTGATCATGATGCACCTCTAAATCATCTGTAAAGGAAAGCTTTTTAAGATTTTCATTAAACTTATTATCAGAGTAGATTGTTTCTTTGTGATCATCAGATTAGAATTGGTTTAGATGTTCATTCAGAAAGAAACAAGAATGTTGGGGTAAATTTGATAAACTCTAAAGTTACAGGATCATACCCATTATCTAAAGTGATAGATCTTACAGGATCATACCCATTCTCTGATCATACCCATTCTCTGTTAAATTTTGACGTAAAATAAAAATCTGAAAGCAGATCTTACAGGATTTGGGGGGCAAATTCTGATTTCATTTCGCATGTAATCCTGTATTCCATCTAGATCATGTATGATAAATTTAAATGAATCCTATAGGAGCCTGAATGATAAACAACTCTATGTATGATAAACAAATCAGTTGGTAGAAATCAGTTGGTAGAATCCTGTTTGAATGAATTAATGATTGAATTACTAATAAATTTGGGCATATTTTATGTGAACAAAAATGAGGTTGCATAGATTTGGCATATTTTTTGCATAAATTACTAAAACTCTAGAGGGTAACGTCCGAAGGAAGAGAAGTAAATAATCATGGTTTCCATATGGCAGGTGTCATTTGTGTTCTGTATCCGTTTTTCATCCTATTCTATAAACATTTTTATTCATTTTTGCCAAAAAATAATCTTTTCGAGTGAATAGAAAAGTTTACATTGATTCTGTAACGAACAGCATAAGAAAAGTTTCAATCTTGACTTTGTTACTGTCTGGCTGTAGATCTGGGCATTTAGTTCACAGATCATGGGGTTGGTAATTTTGTATGTGTGTTTGTGTTTTGTTGGAAAGCTTGAGTACTGGCTTTTGGATTTCAAAGATTATAGGGTTAAATAGATCATATTATGTTTTAACTCAAATCAAAATATTCGGTGATCTTTATTATTACTTGAATCCAATGAAGGTCTTTGTTTACTGGCCGTGCCCAACTCAAGAGCCCAACCTTATAATAACTACAATTAGTGCGTAGCGACCTCAATTACAGTTAAAATTAAACTTTTTGTATATCTAGGTAGGAAGATGATCTATTAGGATTGCTCGCAATGTTGCTACGATTAACAATCTCAAGTTGCCACCACTTCAAGTACAAATGACAATAATCATGGTGTGATATAGTGCAGAAGGCCAAGTTTAGCCTGGGAAGAAGCCCGCGGTCATACTTAAATGATTTGTTCATACTTAAATGATTTGTTGTATAATCGTTTAAACTTTTACCTTAAGTGGAATATGTATGGACAAACTAAATTTTTGTTGGGAATGCAGTGGTTTGGCCCGTGCCGGGGCGCCCGTGTCGGGGGCGTCCGCGTCGAATTGCGTCCGAATTTTTCTGCACAAAATTGTTGTTATTTCAATTTTTGAAAGAGAATATTATATGTCCCAACATTTTGGAGGGAACAATGATTTTTTGGGGAACAACAATTTTGCGGGGGAAAATCTTAATTGAACCGTGCCCGCGGGCACGGGTTATGACTAGTATATATATATATTATAAAACAGGGATGTTATCATGGGTTTTTGGATAAGAGTTTTTGATAAGAGATGAGAAATTGGGTATATATGAGGGATGTTGTTAAGAGAAATTGGACAAGGGATATAAGTTAATGATTACTATGACAAACTTTGGGGGGAAACCTGTGGATGTTTGAAAATTTCAGTTTGAAATTTGTATTTGAAAACAAAATGAATTTGAACGCAGCTCAGCTCAGCCAAATGAATTTGAACGCAATTTGTATTTGAAAAAAAACATGGGGGTGAGAACGCAGCTCAACCCCATCCTCTTGCGCTCCCTCGGCGGCAACCCTACCCAGGCCCAGATTCCTTCGATCGCCAGCTCCGCCACGTGCTCACCGGTAACCCTACCCAAGGTCCTCACCGTTTCTGATCTGCGCCACGTGCTCACCAGCATCGGGGAGAAGCTCGATCCCGCGGAGTGAGGATGGATCGTGAGGTTAGGGTTCTGATTAAGTACGATGATTTCATTATGAGGATGGATTCAAGTACGAGGATCAGGTTAGCTTGATGATTATTAGTATTACCTTTTAGATCTGTTGATTTTTGAGATTAGGGCTTCGAATGGTTCTGATTTTGTGTTATTTCCAAGCAGATTCAGGGTTAGGGTTCTGATTTTGTGTTATTTCCAGATCTGATTTTGTGTTGATCATCTCCATCTCTTAGATTTTGGGTTAGGGTTCTTATCTCCATCTCTTAGACCTATTTCATTCAGATATATGAAGACCTATATGTGAATTATAATATGCTCAAAGAATATAATTCCCCTTCAGGTTTGGTGGTTAGCACATGCAAGCTAACTTGAAATTTCTGTCAAATTGATAATTCAAGAACGAGTCGTGTCAGATATATGAAGACCTATTTCATTAGAAATTCACAATATTCTGAATTGAATTAATGCATATAAAATTTTTTGTCCTGTCAAATATCCTCTCAACGTGATATTTAGAAATCTTTTATGGCTAGCACAGAATTTGCTTGGTCACACAATATTTTCTGAACACAATATGCAATTCTCTGTATAAATGAGTTCTATTTGTGTTCTTCTAGGTGTAAATTCATTTTGATACAATATGCAATTTCTGTTGATATGGAAATGAGTCCAATTTGTGTTTTTCTTTATTCCAAGAGTTCATGTAGAAATCAGTTTTTTCTTTATTAGTAGAGTTGATATTCATAGTGGAGTTCTTGGAGAATGGGAGTTCTTGGGAATTTAGTTTTTTTTGTCTTGGTAAAACTACATGTTATTATTCTTACTGTCCTTTTTAAAAGAATCCAACAAAGCACATGTCCAAATCCCAACATTGTTTACATCTGCAATAACATCATCCAACAAACTAGACATATACATATTTCTTAAAACTAGACACTGAAGTTGCACTGCATATTGAGTTAAAATATTTCATATTGAGTTAATACATGATTTCAGTAATGAGTATAAATTATCTGCATATACTCAGGTTAGAACTGCATATACTAAGTTGGAATACATGATGTCCTATTAAGTTAATATTTGTGATTGCATATACTCAGTTGCACTGCAATTTATAAACTTCCAATTTGATGTTTATAAACTTCCAATTTAATCTGGTTGCTTTTATTTCCTTCAGGTTTAATGTTTTTCGATCGGTAACAGTAGCATGAGTTCTAACTCTAGCATCTCGGAAGCAGATTGGTAACTTTGGGTTAGGGTTTCCTCGATCTCATTTGAGTTTTCATTAGGCCTCCATGATCTGCTTCACTGTGATCGAACGCACGCCATGGCGGCTGTCGTGCTTTTGCTCACCGTGAAGCAGTCAGGGAGGCCCAATGGCAAGTCCAACTTCACCCATCGTCTTCACCCCTCATCTTCAGAGTTGGAGAAATTCGTCTGCAACAATCCAAGCGACACACTCTTCTGTTACGTTTGCAACAACCAGGTTATAATTCTCAGTTTGTTTTCAGTTTATTTTCTGTTATTATCAGTTTATTTTCTCATGTTCTTCACCTCTCTTCTTGCATTCAATTAGGTTCTTCACCTATCTACTTGCATTCAATCAGGTTCTTCACCTCTCTTCTTGCATTCCACGATTCATCTATTATACAAATGAAAGAGTAGCATTTTTATCAGCAATCGATTCGATTGTTTGCAGCTGTCAACTCATCGGATCTTCCGGTTGAAAAGCATGAGTATCAGGCAGATGTATATATAAGTGAAACAAACACAACATTTGTTAACATTCGTGTTTATTTTTCTTTTTTCAAAGATAAACTTATCATAATTATATGTTTTTCCCTGGATGAATAGGTTAGTTACCTCATGGACCTCCATGTGCATAGTTTGTATAGCAACAAGGAGGCGTTCCTTTGTGAATTTGTCAGGTGAATACTTCAGTCCACTCATTTGGGGTGCTTTTTTGATTAATTATTGTAATTTTTAAATGAGTTGGAGACTGATATTGGATTTGAAGTCTAATTGCATGATTATAGTTTTTATGTAAGTTCAGTGTATATAACTTATTTTGCCTACTAAAAAGGATCATTTAGTGGGTTTATATATTGTTTTAATTGAAATGGATAGATGAATGTGAATCGGTAGGAACTTGGTTGGGGTCATTTCTCTTAGAAGTCATGCCTTTTTGCTAAGTTTATGCCCTGACAGTGAAGTAAAAGAGGAGGGCAATTAAATTCCAGGATTCATTTATGGTACAAATGAAATAGCCACATTTTTATCTGTAATTGATTCGATTCGACTACTGTGGATGTCGACTCCTCAGATTTTCCAATTAAAAAACATGAGTACCAAGCAGAGGTATATATGATTGAAACAATCACAAATTTTGGATTTTTGGTTTGGTTTTGTTCTTTTTGTTGCAATACATAGTCTCTTTGGTTGGAGATTCAATTGATCTTAAAGGAAAAATTTGTATTTTTGACCTAATATTTGATCAGGGTTTCGTGTTGATCAAGTTCAACTTTGTTCATCATTGTTCACCATCACAATCATCTTAGCATGCATCCCAAAAATTGGCTCCAGCTTGAATTCTATTCAAATGTTTAGATTTGAATCTACTACCTTTGTTCAGATCGAACTTAGTTGTCAACTGTGTATATTGTTTTCAAGCTTTGGTATCGATCTGAAGTAAAATTTAAATTTTTAGATTTTGTTTCTTACTTGGAAATCACATATAAATGACTAGATTATTGCATGTGAAGTTTGAACCTATCTAATTAGTTACATTTTTGTAATTTGTTAGATTATTGAAGGCAATATATTTGTTTAAGTAAGAATGACATCTTTAGGAATGCTAAGCGATTGCGTTGATGTGGCTAAGAAATATATTAGGAGAGCATTATCATTGAAACGGTTGAATACTATGCACTTTAATTATGAAATGGTATATATAATCATTGAAACTTAAGTGTTGGGTGTAATGAGGACATGCCATTAATATTCAATTGAAATTTAAACTTTTGATCCAATAAAATGTTATGTTAGTCCATGGCATATTAAACTGAAACCCCAATTCCAATTGCTAAAAAACAACATCAAATGGAACACAAAACAAATAAGGAAATTGGTAACAGAAGAAGACCAATCATAATTTCCTCATTTGGTTACGTTTGAACTTGCAATATGTTCATGTCCATTGTTCATCTACTTACTGGATTATACATTATACTGCAAATAAGGAATAGTCCACATCCCTTGCATTTGCAATCAGGAAGAAGAGGTACCATGGTTAAACATTTTTGGGTTGTGACAACCATCATCGCTTGATGTTTGTTTTCTCATGTAGTTATGGAAATTATGTTTATTTTCCAGATTCATGCTATCAAAAAATTATCAGTACCAGTGGGGGATGGAATTGCGTGTTATGAGCCAAGAATATTGTGAACAAATTTCTTTAGTCTTTAATTCTTATATCGTACTTTCTTTTTAATATGCAGGCAAGAACTAATGGATTGTGTGAAACTAAGCAGAAAACTTAGCAATGAATTTCATGGTTTCATCGTTATGATTTCCTACCATCTTCCACAATTATTTGATAGAGTTTCTTTCAAGTAGCTTCTGTCTGCAGAAAATCTTGGGATGCGAGAGTTGAAACTTGGTACTCCTCCAATATTTGTTCCCTTTTTTCAGTTTTTTTGTTGTTTAATTTGGGGTTTGTACAACAACATCGACAAGCAGCAGAGAAGGAGCTAGAATGCTGCTGAGAAGGAAGTTGGAGGATCAGCAGCAAGCAGAGTTGCAGCAGGCCATTGAACTAAAAAGGAGAAGGTTATTGGGGCTTTAGCTGCTTGATTTCAAGAACAGGAGATTGCATTCTTCATCATCCACAACTATTTCCTACCCAATAACCATCACCACTACCCATGGACCCTAGCTTTAATGAAAGGATCCATGAGGAATCCCCTACTGAAGGCAAGAATTTAATTACTTTTTTAACCCATTAATGATGAGTTTTTTGTTTTTGAGAGTGAGTTATCAATTCTGCTATTGCTGTGAGTATGTGCTTTGGAATTAAATTTTTGCCTTTTTTGTTTTGGAATTAAATTCTGTTCTTTCGTTTTGAGTTGCCAATTTTGTGACGCCCTAAAATTTCTGTTTTGTGACCCCCCCAATTCCCCAAATTCCCCCCCCCCAAAATAGGTGGACTTAGAGGTATATAGACCATCTCTGGGACACTAGCTACAAGGTTACTAGCTACTATAAAAGAGAGACGAGGTTACTATGATTTCAAAATAAATAATCTTCATATCATGCATGGTTCAAAAAAATTGTATCTTTTAACTAAGTTTTCGTTTTGGGAGATCAATGTTACAGTTTATCTTGGTAAGCCTCCCATGATATGCATGTTTTAAATTTCTTGGTAAGCCTCCCAGAAATCCCATGATATGCATGTTACAGTTTATCTGAATAACTACTCTTCATATCATGCATGGTTTAATTTTTTTGTTGCATTAATGTTTTTTCATATCTTTTTTGTGGGTATATAGGGGTTATGATATGGAAGAGATGACAGTAAGAGCTTATGATCTGGCTACACTCAAGTATTGGGGGCCTTCAACTCGCATCCACTTCCCTGTAGCTCAATGTTACTCTTGTGGTATGTTTTCTTGAACTCTTGAAGTGATATATGCCTTCATTTAAGTATTATATCACAAAGGCATGTTGTGCCCAGTTTTGTATTTGAATGTTTCAGACAAATTTGTCCTCAGATATGCATATTTGAATATTTTCATATGGTTTCCTGATGTTTGGTTTAGATTCAGACATCAACAGCCTCAGTATTACAATCTTCATTGCTAAATTTTTCAAAAATGGTGGAGTTAACTTATGAGACATAAAATGAACAATGATTGGAAGATTAAATAAAGATGAGCCAAAATGTGTTGCAAAGAAAAACAAAGTCTATATGATAAGATCATATAGACTTTGTTGAGAGGAGAGTTCATACACAGGTTCTACCATCAAAATGACATCATAATCATCAGATGAGATATCGAAAGTTATTTTATGTGGATTACTGGACAAGTTGGATAATATGAGTAGGTGAATCTCACCTCGAATCTCCAGGAAAAAAGCAGACATCAGAGGATATGTTTGCTTTTGTCGAAAGATTAGCTTTTACATTTGGTATGGTAAGACACTGGAAGGACTTCAGCATTGAAGTCATGAAAATGGACAGTGGATGCACCCTGATTCCAATATTAAAGAAATACAAGCATCAATTCACCCAAGATAAACAAATTTTAATAACAGTAATTCTCTTACCTCAATAATTGTAAAGATCCCAGGGAGCCCATGACCACATCCAAGCTGACAAAAGGAAAATTTAGCATGCTTGATTAAGTTATAACCCCAGAGAATCAAGGTCCACGTTATATTGTTATTTTGGAGTAGCAAAAGGAATTTGGTATTAAACTGATGCAATCCTCAACCTGAGTAGATCTCTTCCACGAGGTTAAAAAAAGAATTATTTGTTTGTTGGTATATTTTTACATTCAATTTAAAGATTAACATGTATAATGAACTGAATGAGTTTCTTCTATGTCAAATGTGTTTAGCCAACTCCAAGTGGATCTATTCCAGTGCCAAAGATCACATGAGTTTCCAAATGGGGTTGAGGTTAACAGGATGTAAGTTCTCATTCTGCATGTAATTTAGTAAACAGGATGTAATTTTTGTAATTTAGCAAACAATTTTCTCATTTGGTAAACAATTTGCAGTATGTAATTTTTTTAGTTAACAATGTTAACCAAATCCTGCAAACATTGTTTTGTATAGTTACTGAATACCCACATAAAGTGATTTCTTTGCAAGAAACAAAAAGCAATGAACTGTTGGGGGGTGTGAATCATGAATACATCACTCACTCAGATGATGGGGCAAGACAATCTATTATCTATTGACATTAAAAGAGAAATAAGGCCATAACATAATTAATCCCATGTATTCAAATTGACAGTTAAAATGGTTTCATTATGAATATATTTCAAGATGTTTTCAGCAACCAATGGGTGCTGCAAATGACCAATTGTATGCAAAGGTCTGCTATCTGCTAATCTAATTGTCACACAAGTGGTAGATACAGTGCTGAAAACTGCAGAACCACATAATCAGAGTCTGTAATTTGAACTGATGTGTGTGAATTTATGAATGAAGTATCAAAAATTACCTACTGATGTGTGTGAATTTGTGTGAATTTGTGAATTACCTACTGATGTGTGTGAAGTATTTAAAAATTACCAACTGATGTGTGTGAATTACCAACTGATGAGTGTGAATTACCTACATGTGTGAATGAAGTATCAAAAATTCAAAAATTCACACACATGTGAAACATTACCTACTGATGTGTGTGAATTACCTACCTGTGTGAATGAAGTATTCAAAAATTACCTACTGATGTGTGTGAAAATGTGTGAATTTGTGTGAATTTGTAGGTAATTTGTGTGTGTGAATTTGTGTGAATTTGTGTGAATTTTTGATATCCACACACATTTGTGAATGAAGTATCAAAAATTACCTACTGATGAATGAAGTAAAAATTTGATATCCTGTGAATGAAGTATTAGTATCAGGAACTACAAATGAAAATTTGATGAAGTATCAAATTTGAATAATGTAGATTATCAGTAGGTAGAGTATCAGTAGGTGGAGTGATACTTTCAAATCCTGTGAATGAAGTATCAAATTTTCAAATCCTGCGACTGAATGAAGTATCAAAATTTCAAAATTTTGGGATTCAAACCTGTGAATGAAGTATCAAATTTTCACTCTACATTCACCTTTCAAAATCCTGTGAATGATATACTGTGAATGAATTTTTGAAATCACCCTTCATGCACCTGATATACTTCATTCACTGAAAATCCTGTGAATGTATCAGAAATTTCAAATTTTGAAATGTTTGAAAGGTGAAAATCCCGTGAAATCAAAAATCAAATTTCAAATATATTTCATTTTATATTTGAAACATATTTCAAGTTAATTTATCAGACCTTTCAAACATATTTCAAGTGAATGTATCAGACCTTTCATACATATTTCAAGTTAATGTATCAGGATTTTCACCTTTCAAACACCTTTCAAAATTTCAAAATTCAAGTTAATGTATCAGAAATTTCATAATTCACATGTGATGATTTCAAATTCAACAATATCATTCACAGTTTGAAAGGTGAATGATAATCATTCAAGTTAATGTATCATGATTTCAAATTTTGCAAATATGTTGATCAAAAACTGAGAGTTTCTATTGGTGATATAATGTAATTCTTCATATGACTAAACTTTGTTATTTTGTAAACTATTTTTTTGATGAAATTGTTTTGTGCCATATTGTTTTAGGATTTGGCAAAAATTGATCACTGCCTAGGGCACTCCAGAGTATCGGTATATATGATGCGAGGCGAGCCTCGAGAGGCTTAGATTGGACTAAATTGATATCTATTATCCGCATCGCATTGATAAATCAGTTTCCTTAAATGGAACTGTAAGAAACCATTCCCCAAGTTTGTTAATGGGATTAAATCGAAAATGTTACAAGTGTTCTTTATGGTTGAAAACTGCAAACAATGCTTAACATTGATTTTTTTGACTCAATAATCAAATGACTAAAATTTAGTTTGCATTTGAAAAAAGAGATCGTCATGAACTTTGTTCAGATATGTCCTACATCAAGAATGATTAACAATGAATGTTTATTTATACTGAATTGATCCATTTAAGGATATGAAACATTGACTTTTTTTTTCAAATGACAGAGTTTTTTCAAATGTAATCTGCATTTGTCCTTAAATGGATAAGTCTCAAATGACAATACACAGTTTGCTAAAACCCAGTAGGAATTAATTTTGTATCCATATTATTGTTTGTAGTTTGCATTTGACAAAACCCAGTTTGCAGTTTGCATATAAAAAATTAATTCCTACTAGGTTTTTGTCATTTGCCGGGAAAGTCTCTAATGAAAAAATAAACATTCACTGTTTGCTATCCATATTATTGAAAAAATAATTCAAATGACAGAGAATTATGATCGCAGTTTGCATTTGAAAAAATTAATTCCTACTTGGGTTTTGTCATTTGCAAGGCAAGTCTCTAATGAAATTAAATTGGAAACCTTTAGATGAAAAAATACTATGCATGTGGATAATCAGGACAATTGGAAACCTTTAGATGATATGGATATTATTGTGGGCTATGAAAGGTATTATCGCAATGTCATTTGCCAGGAAAGTAGTAAAATTAAGCAACTATTTTGTTCCTTTTAATTTTGATGTGTCTTAGGCATGCATATGCTATCTCATCAATGGAATTGGTAACCCCCTTGGAATAACATGTTTTCATTGGAATTCATTGGTAACCCCCTCAAAAAAAATGTTGTTCACATAATTATTTATACTGTTCACTCCTCTTAAATGTTATGAGCATGATATTATGTCCTAATATCCTCTCCTAATATCCATGTATTTTCACATGAAGTTGATCATGGGGGGAAATGGTAAGTAGTCAAGTTTGTTGGTAAAGCTAAGACAGTAGCCTCCTGGATGTTTGGTTGGCATCCAATTAGATGAGCCATGTGGAAACATGATGGGCCGTATGTGTTTCCTCCTCCAAATTGACCATCCCATTATGATACCTAATTGTCACATTCTCATAATGTATTTTTTAAATTGGTTATACATGCATTTAGCCTTCCAAACTGACTGCACTTCTAAACACTGAAAATGAGTATATCCTAAATATAATATTATGTGCAACCAAATTACATACTATATTGGATGTGGCTATTTCATGCATATGGATTAGCTTTGCCTACTGTCTTCGACAACTTTACACCATTGAAAGCTAAATTTCATGGCATTGTAATTATGTTGCTCAATCAGATTATGGAAGCATAGTTGAAGAATCATCCAATATTTAGCGGCCACATCACGTAGCTTCAATCCACCTGAAAGTAGCCAATACCGCTGTTATTGGGTAATACTGACGGTTATAAAAGATGTAGGGTTTGAAGCACAAAAAGTTAATTTGTTGGTGTCATGTTGGAAAACTTAAAAAAATAAATTCAAGAAATAAATATTGTGATTAAAATCTTGCTTTACCCATGTGACCTGGTTTTAACATATATTAACCACATAATAATTGATGATTCTCATATATAAGTATAGAAATTTTCAAACTAAAAATATCCCTGAGAAAAAAACCTACTGATATGCATTAGAATTTTTTGCTCAATTAGCATATGCAGTAGAATTTTTGCTCAAACTGATATGAATTAGATTCTCAGATCAATCTGCGCAAAAAAGTATATCAGTTTTAACTCATTATATCAGTTTTGACTACATATCAGTTTTGATTTGTGAAATTGAATGGCAGTTTTGATTTGTGAAATGGGTTAGTTGATATGCATAGTGGAGTTCTGGGAGAATGGGAGTTCCTGGCAATTCAGTTTTTTCTACTCATATTTCATTGCCTATTTCTTGAAGAATGGGAATTCAGAGTTGGTTGCATATTAACACAATTAGTGATTGCATATACTTGATTTCCATAGTTATATTAACACAATTAGTGACTGCATATACTGGAAATTTCATGGAAATTTAGTTTTTTTCTTCATTAGTAGAGTTGATATGCATAGTGGAGTTCTTGGAGAATGGGAGTTCATGGCAATTCAGAGTTGGTTTTCCCCAAAAATGCATATTTTGAAAACTTCCAATTTTCAAATTATTAACTTGGAGTTCTTGGCAATTCACAAAAATAGCCACAGTTGATTTTTCTGGTGATTGCATTAGTCAAAGTCGGTTTTTTTTGTTTTTTCATTAGTAGGGTTGATATGCATAATGGAGTACTTGGAGAATGGGAGTTCATGGCAATTCAATTTTTTCTACTCATATTTCATTGCATATTTCTTGAAGAATTATATCAGTTTTGGAGAATTATATCTGTTTTTCCATATAAGTTTTTAACATATTATTACAATTTAAATTATATCAGTTTTAACTCATTATATCAGATTTGACTACATATCAGTTTTGATTTGTGAAATTGAATGTCAGTTTTGATTTGTGAAATGAGTTATATCAGTTTTGATTTGTGAAATGAGACATATCATTTGCATAGTCACAGTTTTTAAATCATTTGCATATCCTCACAGGTTGAGCACATTAAATTGGGTCCATGTTGGAGGGAAATGTGCAGGCTTGAAAATTGGCTTGATGAACAGGTCATGGACTCATTGCATATCAGAGAAATGATGCATATCCTGTCATCGACTCATTGCATATTACAGGATCCTAATGCACATCCTATTCTCAACAATATGGACTCATGATAGGTAGATCAATATGTCTTGATGCTCAAAATAGGACCAATAGTCATCAACTGATTTTGGAGCATCAGGATCCTGTCAATAATGTATTTTGACATGTAGATGCTCAAACTGAACTCATAACAGGCTAT
Organism: Scilla litardierei; assembly: GCA_030789695.1. Lineage (NCBI taxonomy): Eukaryota > Viridiplantae > Streptophyta > Magnoliopsida > Asparagales > Asparagaceae > Scilla > Scilla litardierei. Next base: position 739,587,348 of record CM061142.1, read on the forward strand.
TTTGAGCACATGACAGGTAGATGCTCAAAATGAGTCAAGTTGAAACATGATCCTGTTTGATATATGCAATACATTGAGAAGACCATAGTTGAGGTATATTCAGCAATGTTATGTATTGTTCCTTAGGTTTGCATGTTCTAATTTTTCTAATACCCATTACTGTAAGTTGGCAATCATAGGTGGAATGCTCCAAGGTTGATGAGATTGCTACTTGATATGACGATTAAAGTTGTAATCCTGTTTACATTAAATTTATGCGTCCATTTGTTCATTCCCCAGATGAATCTTATAGATGTTTTGTTTCATATCAATCTTTTCATTTTCATTTTGAACAGTTTGCATTTTCAAGAGTTTGCATTTTGGATTCTGAAAGTAATTTCAAAATTAACCTGAGCATTCAACATACATCCTACATGTTAACATGATATTTGTTAACTAATGTTGAAAGTATTCAAGAGTTTGCATTTTACATGTTAACATGATATTTGTTAACTAATGTTGAGTAAAATATACGGAGATTGAGAACCAGGGTATTTTCGTGTTTCAATAGATTTTTGGCAACACATATATAATTATATCAATGCTCAGGTTTATAAATTGAACCAATGCATTCAACAATGCTAATGTTGATTTAAATATCAAAATTTTGAATCTGTTGTTGGCAACACATTTGAATAGACCTAACTTCTACATCTACTAGGATTAGAGCCAAATTTGATGCTAGAAATTTAAAAGCAAGTTTTCTTAAAGAAAATGAAAGTCTGTCATTCTTTTAAGGAAGAAAATCTTGGATCTGTGTGTGTATTTTTTTTGAGTATTTCATTATGCCTAATGGGTGTTTGTTTATTTGGAAGGATTATTTCTGGAATAATTTTGTGTTTTTTGTCATTTGCTTTGATTGATGCATGATTGATTTTCATGTCTTTTGTTGTTATCATAAGGGCTACGATGGCAAGGTATGCATATGTGTTTTGTTGTTAATTTTCTTACCAGCCAGAGGAACCGAAGTGAATAAGTTTGGGTGGTCTGTTTTTTTGGTTAGCAAGAGATTTGCATTTCCTTCTTTCTTTATTGTTTTGTGGTGCAAAAGGATTGCATTTCCTTCTTTGAATTCTCTTTTCATATAACTATGTAATGTTGCCATAAAACATCTATTTCCAGATATGACAACAAGAGCCTTTAAATAACCATACCGCCAAAACTTTAGGATCCTCTACCCCAATTGCCTTTAGAAGAGACCTAAACAAACACATCAGTTAATCCTTATTACAGTTGTGTTTAATAAAAATGTGAAAATTGTAAAATTTTGAAAAATATGTGTGTTTTGGGTATCCTCATTATAGTTAATTATTATTACAGTTGTGATTAATAACAAACACATCATTAACATCGGTTAATCCTCATTACAGTTCAAGTATCCTTCTTATTTATTAAGAAATAAGGGAAAAAACACCTCCCATTATTTAAAATATGTGTGTTCTGGGTTCTTTTTAATCCTCTTTCTAAATTTTCCAAGTTCTTAATTCAGAAATTTATATATTTAAGTTTTTCTTCCAGGTAGCTGAAATCTCCAACTGTTAAGCAACAATAGAGTCTAAATTTAATCGACAAACTTACAACAGGAACAAGATTAACAATTAGGGTTGCAGGAAATTTCTGATAGAAAATGGAGATTACATTGGGCATAATTCAATGGCATATCCAGTTTTTATAATAGCATTATTTCTTTTAAATTCTCAATTTTTTTGTGCAGAACTTTTTTTGTGCATCATATCCAGTTTTTATAAGAGCAATGATATGCATCCCCAGTTTATAAATTGCATATATATCATTGGCAAATCCAGTTCTTAAAAGAGCATGATTTCTTTTACATTTTCAATTTTTTTGTGCACGATTTTTTTGTGTATCATATCCATTTTTTCTATGAGCAATGATATGCATATCCAGTATTTGTATCATATCTCTAATTGGTATATCCAGTTTTTAGAAGGATTTATATTACATTCTCAAATTTTTATGCAAGATTGGCTACCTAATGGCCATAAGCATGATGTCTCACACCACTTTACACTTGCATGTGGCATGCATTGACTGGAAAATTTGTATGTTGGCTTGCCTCATTTGACAGTGAGATCAAAGAATCGAATCAAACCCCATTTGGAAAAATATGACCGTTCAATTAAATTGAAAACAAATTAGTGAAACAAGGAAATAAATTAAAGATCCTAAATTTCATGTAAATCCTCAACTAAATAATTATATGTTTGCTAATTTTCGGTATGAGCAATGAGCATATTTTTGTTCTCTCTAAAGCTGACACATAATCAAGATAACAAATTCACATAGAGATGTCTTTTTACATTGTTTTTAAGTTAATTGTGCGCACCCAGTTCATTTTTTGATGAATTCTGATGAACTGATAACTTATATGTTGTGTTGATTCATTCTCTCATCCAAAGAATGATATGCGGTTTGAGGAAGGCACTGCGGAGGTTTCTTGGAGTTGTCAAGATACCACATGAAGTTAACTAAGAACTATCACCATATTGTTGATCCTCTAATTGCACGGATAAAGATGTCATTCAAATGGGTAGATGAAGCTCAAGTATCATTTGAAATGGTGAAAGAAGCATTAACTACATCTCAGGAGCTTAAATTTTCTCAAGACTTTGTCATAAAAACTGATGGCAATATTACAGTGAAATACATAGAACATATACCACGAATAGCATGTATATATTACCATGAATACATATACCAAGTAAGCCAAGGCTTGAGCAGAGCTCCAACACCTCGATTTCACATGAATAGCATGGCCCATGCCTAAAGCATTTGGGTCTGTTAATTTTCATTTGTGTGTTAATTTTCAGGGTTCATTTGTGAATTTTTTTGGTCCCATGCAAAATGATTTCACTCCTTAACTCTGAGCTTAGAACATTTGTATTGACTCTGACCTCAAAACATTTGTATTGAGTGCGTATGTTTAAGTTTGTCTGTTAATTTCAGGCTTGATCAACGTGCAACCTTCATTGTTTATTGACGCCATACAGCAAATACTAACTGAACCATTCTCCATTTGCTGGAATAGCAGAAGCATTGGCATCACAGGTGAAACATGAACACTATGATAGGGATTAATATATCCTCCATTTACAAATATCAGAAAGAATTCTGCTCACATTTCTGCTCATATTATAATATCACTTCCTCGGGCTTGCTTGCAAGTGTCAAAATCCTTACAATTTTAAGCCCACAGGAATATGAACTTCTACTCGGTCGATGTGGTAGGCTATTAACAGAATGGGATCTATTCGAGGAGACAAATCAATAGAGAAAGCGTATTTTGATGTCAAGTATGCATTGAGATTTCTGCATAAGCTCATGGTAATGCCTAGAGAAAGTGAAACCAAGGATGTGGAGTGGCATCGTAATCTGGCAGTGGCTCTTGCTATGAGGAGGAGACCGTACAAGGACTTTGATGAGACATATAATCATGCTTTTGGGCAGACGTCGATGGGGCATGCAATTAACGAGATGGGGGAGCAGGCTGAGAGTTTTGCTCCTCGAGGTATAAATGCTTTAACGCACATGTTGAAGGTCCATGTTTTGTATTCAAAAAGCATTGACAGCATGAATTTGGTGTTTGTTTTAAGATTATTCCATCATTTAACATGCCTAGCTAGCTGGTTCTCTTTAGGTTCTGATATTTGTGTTATCCATGAGTTTTGTTGGCTACATTTAAGGGAGGGTTGTACTGGTATTTTTTTCGCTGGCTTATTTATGCCAAATAGAGAAATTTTTTTAAGATTCATTCGGAGTTGAATCTTAATGACTTATGCAGTGGTGTCCCAGTAATGGGGAAAAGTTGGTGTTCTCTTAGAATAGTACCACACTAGCTCAATGGAAAAGTAGTCATTATAAGTATAGACGAGCTACAATTGAACTAGAATTGTTTATTTGGGCTTCAACTTTTTTGTAACTTTTTTGCTACCATGGCAGGTTGTTGTAATGTTAACAACAATAAAACATATATCACAAATTCCTCTTGCATATTGTTTTGTCGACTGGGATCCGACCTCAAATGCATGTTTCATCAAAGGGGGTCTGATGAAAATACTATCAGAGATCAGTTGATGGGAGTCTTACTGCAGACGGTGAAATGTGCCAATTACTGTTTTATCTTTTATTTCCTTTCCTGGCTTATAGCTTAAGGCTTTTTAACTTTTTTTATTTTATATGTTTTATGTTTTCCTTTAAAACAAGCTCAAGTTGAAATTCTTAGGTCTTTTTATCATCACTTTTTTGGTGATTGGAAATCTGTATTTAATCAATCTGAATGAATTTGTCGGTAGGGCAAATGGGGATCCTGTATGATTCAATAGGATGCGCATTCAATTTGGATTAGGCTGGCAGTATTCCAAAGTTTGAGATGGAACAAGGTAGTAGCATTAGTTGATCATTTGTGTGTTGGATGCTTCCCTTTTTTCATTTCAATATCTTAAAATGTCATCATATTGGTTTGTTGTACAACTTGAAGAATGTATATGTAACTGAATCTTATTGACTTTGTATTCTTATAACTAAATTTCCTGAATTAATTTGCATTCTATGTCTTCAATCTCCACTGATTGTTCCTCCTAAAGGTAGGAGTTTTATGTCTTTCAACATACTCATTTTAATTTGCTCGGTATTTAAGAATGGGGGGATCGAAGATGGCTTGGGATGGGGTAAGGGAGTTGAGTCTGTTGGATGATTCGGATCCTCTCCTCGAGAAGAAGAAGCCACTGTTAAAGCATTGTTGAGCATTTGATACACTTTTGTCAATGGTGAAAATAATCCCGACAGAAGATCGAGGCCCGTCGTCACAAAACAGAAGGTGAACGCTGAGACTGAGTGCATCTTATTGGCAAGCATCAGAGTATGGGAGGTACAAGCCATTTCAAAGATTTTCTCTATTAACTGTTATGCCCAAATATCAATTCCTGAGACACTTAGTCCATGTCTTTGCTTTTTTTCACCCCGTAGGTAATGAGAAATCAAGAGGTTGTTGACCTGATAGCTCATGTCGATGATGCCTAGCAGGCAGCAAAGTGCCTGGCCGAAGAGGCTCTCAACAGAATGAGCAAATCTACGATCTCATGTATCATGATTTGATTTCACTAACAAGCAAGAAGCTTACAAACCTAGGAGAGCAGAAGAGGGTGGTTGTTGCAAAATTGTGTGCTTCAAATTTTGTCATAGCTGAAGCTTATTGTATTTGTGTGAATAAGACCGGTGTATACCGAATGTATATGATGCTTCAGAATATACAGATACATATAAGTTGTTGTGTATGATTTCAAATTTTTTAACTGAATATAGAATGTAATCGACTACACAACAGAACACACAACACATAAATAACATCCATGATGGTTTCCAGGTTAATTAATGAAGCATACATATTTACATATAGACATACAATGAGCAAAGAAAAACCAAGTGATTTGATACGGTGATTCCTACTATCTACTATAGTTCTGGTATTTCCATATCTCAAGCATGCTCCTCGAGAATATGAAGACAATGAGTGATTAGCTTGCATAGGTCAGATATCATTCTCCATCTCTCACGGAGTAGCTTGCGGTCGGATATCTACAACCGTGAGTGGTGAAGCCCCGGCCAATCTCGCAGCCAATACCCAAGAGCGAGGATTTGGCCATTGGAGGTCAATACCCAAGGGAAGCCAATCACGGTGCTTGCGAAGGCCAGTGCTCACAACCTGATTTTTTTCCCACTGCATAGGAAACCCATGGGCATCAACTGCTCAAAAAATTGTAGGAATGAATTTGGTGGAATTTGAATACCATTCTTTGTAAGAGCTTTTGTTTTCAGAGTAACATCATTGTTTTGTAAAGAATTTGGTAGATTTTTTTCCAGTTTCAAGCACTAAAAATTGTAAGAATTTGTTTCAGTACATTCTGGAGAGATTCAAATACTATTATTAGCTAGCAAATTATTGGAATTAACTAGAAAATTAATGTTCTGTATCTCTTTACAATGGTTGTTGTTGCTCTCTTTGCAACGTCATTGTTGTTGCTCTCTTTGCAATGTCAGAAATGACATGTAGCATTTGTCCTAATAATTTATTTGAATTTGCATCTCTTTTGGAAAAACTATTTTTTCTTTTATTCTCTATCACTGGAGAGACAAAGGCATGGTCTAATAAATGTAGTAATACTATTTTTGAAAATATGATTTGGGGAAAACTCCCTTCAAAAAATCACTGAGTACTACTATATACATTGTAGAAGAAGGAAAATCTTATTAATATCTTTGTCTCAATGATGTTTCTTATTTATTTCTTAAGAAGGAAAGTTTTACTAATATTTGAAGTTAAATTCGGTGCGTTCTCTGATGGTGATGACATGATCATCACTATTTAAATTCGGTACTCTCGCATTGTTCTGCTTATAGACCACTTCTATTTATTGAGTTAACTCAATTGTTACCATGTTTTTACTCCAGGACAGAGTGCTCTTGCGTTCATCTCTTTGGTTCAACAATCTATCTTCATTTTTCATTTCAATGGATTGGGTGTTTTGTAAATTTTTGTTCAACTGAATGGCCTGCGTCAGTTAAATTTTCTTCCGCTAATTTGTTGTTTCACGCTGAAGGCGGGTGCCCGCCAAATATTTTTCCGCTACTTTGTAGTTTCGTGACGAAGGTGCCCACGACGAATTTGTTGTTTCGCGTCGAAGAAGCTCGTGTCGAATTTGTTGTTCCGCGCCGCTTAATATTTCTATGCTAATTTGTTGTTCTTTTAAATTTTGGCTGCGGAAATAATTTTTTGGGATCAAAAATTTCGCGGGAGAAACTCTTAACTGAACCGTGCCCGCGGGCACGGGGTATGCCTAGTATATATATATATATATATATAAATATAAATATATATATATATATATACTAGTCATACCCCGTGCCCGCGGGCACGGTTCAATTTAGATATTTCCCCCTCAAAATCCTAGTTCTCCCGAAAATGTAGGCACGATTAATTTTAGATATTCCGCCCTCAAAATCTTAGTTCTCCTGAAAATGTGGACATGATTCATTTTAGAAATCCCCCCTCAAAATCTTAGTTCCCCCGAAAATTTAGCTCATCCCAAGGAATTTTGTTCCCCAAAAATCTTAGTTTCTCCCAAAATTTAGTGCACTCCAAATATAGTTCCACTTCAAAATTTTAGAGTTTCCAGCTAAATTTTCACTTTCCAAAAATATTAGTTTCTTCCAAAATTTAGTTTCCAAAGAGATTTTAGTTCCCCTCAAAAAATTTAGTTTACCCCAAATATTAATTCCTACCAGATTTAGTTCCCTCAAAAGTTCCATCCAAAAATTTGATTACCTCCAGATTTAGTTTCCCTTAAAATTTTAGATTTTAGTTTCCCCAAAAATTTATTTCCACCAATATTTTATGTTTTAATTACCCGAAAAGTTTAGCTCCTACCCAAAATGTAATTCCCCATAATTTAATTCCCACAAAATGTAAAATTTTAGTTCACTGAATTTTTTTAGTTCTATGTATTCTGTCTTCGCATTTCCTGGCATCGAGCAAGGAGTTAAGAGCAGTGCATGATACATGAATGCAACAGATATACATGTTGTTGGCAAAGCAAACATATTCCATAAGATCTCCCGCTGCTTATATTGAGCTTATTATGTGTTAACACATGTTGCCAGCATGTTAATCAAGGCAGGAGAAGCAAAGTGGTGTAAATTATTTTACCTAAGAGCAGTTTTTCTGCCCAATGATTTGTTATGTAATTTTAAATGAAAAATAATAACCAAAGCACAATAATTGTTATTCAATTTTTCAAAAAAATTATTCCCCAAAAATCTAACTCTGTTTTTGTGTGAACTAAGAAAAACATCACAGATTCATATTTCACACAAAAACATGCAGGTTCAATATAACATCAGGATATAACAATCACATCAGGATTCAAATTTGAAATCAATTTGGAACCCAATGAGTTCAAGATCATATCCTGTTATTTGATATTCATATTCATATTCATATTCATATTCATATTTCACACAAAAGCATTCAGGTTCAATTTAACATCAGGATATAACAATAACATAGGATTCAAATTTGAACTTAATTTGGAACCCAATGAGTTCAGGATCATATCATGTTATTTGATATTCATTTTCATATTCAAATAACAACAATGAGTTAAATTTAACAGCACAATGTTTTTATGTGAACTAAGAACTCAATTTAACATCGCAATGAACTTGAGTTATTCAAATAACAGGATACATTTAACTCATTGTTAAATTTATCTATCTATATTCAGTTAAATTTTCTGAGTTACAATATCTATCTATATGTATTGCGCAATGAGAGTATCACAATATGAATATGAATATGAATATGAATAGATAGATAAATTTAACCTAGAAATAACCGGTTCAATTTGAGTTAAATTGAACTTGCATATGTGTGAAATACATATAGGGAAATTATATGTGTGAAATACATATGGGGAAATTAGAAATCTGATGATACATCAAGGAACTTGAACAATCCCCTCCAACATCATGGAAATCCGCTTTTTTCTTTACTTTTCTATTTTTGTCATTTGACCTTGTGTGGCTTTCTTTTTTTTTTCCTGATGCCTGATGAGTTCCATCTTGCTCCAAATTCTTCAACCTGGCATACAAATATCAAACATCATCAAAAATTGATTTTCAAGACTATCTGGAATTAATTTACCTCCAAAGCAAATTAACAATCATGGGAATCATTCCAAAGCAAATTAATCATGGGAATCATTCCAAAGTAAATTCACCATTCATAAAAGTTCACAGGTTTCTATTTCTTTCAAGTCTTTCAAGAATCAGACATGTACTTTCTCAATTGAAGGACTGAAAGCTTCCGTACACATACTTCCATGAATATGTAAGGAGCTAGCTACACATTATTGCAAATATCAACCTATATGAATATGATAAGCAGTAAGACATGAAAGAACCTATATGAATATGAATATGATATGAATATGATAAAAATACAACATTTAAGGCAATACTCACTCACCAAAGAAATCCAGAATTTGGATTTGGATCAACTCATATACATAGCAAAGTGCGCACAAAATTTGGATTTGGATCTTTGTGATATTCTAGGTATTACATAGTAAATATTAGCCTTATGCAATATATTCATGTATGAACTATGAAGTGCCCATTTTGCTGTTTAGTATTGCGTTGTCCACTGCCAAAAAATCAAAAAAATCAAATATAGTACTTGAAGGTCAAAAAGAGCCCGAGGTATAGCTAACGGTGATAGGGAACTGGGAGAGCTTTATAAAAAGTTTATAGGTCCAAATCCAGTTTAGGATACAGAAAATGGGGAAAAGAAAAGAAGAAGAGAAAAAAGAGTGTCAAAGTTATACAGCCCTTCTTCAAGAAAGAGATTCAAATTATTAATAGCCTTGTCTTGATACTATGAAATTTTGCAAGTCCTTATTATTTCATCACTCATTTTTCAATCTCCTACAATATGTTTACACTGTCATACTTCATATGCTGACATTAACCATATCATACAATCACAATCCTATGTCCCCACCCAGTATCCATAATACATTGTTGTGAAAAGCATCAGATGCCCTTCCCTTTTTTCCATCATCAATGTAATATGAGGTTGTAACACAATGCATTTAGATTTTATATGCAGATTGACCTTCCTGATAATAGTTCTTTCAGTAGAAACTCTTTATATTAGAAACTCTATATATTGGATATGTGACATTTATTTTGTTCATCTAGAGCATCTGAGAAAGAAATCATTGAGGAACACCCACCATTAAACAACTGAATGAAAATGATTTGAAGCTAGCTTATCAAATTCTAAGCAAGGAGTATCCAAGACAATGATATGTAATATACAGGCTGAAGTAGAGAGTAGCATGGTTATGGAATATATGATTGCCAATATACTTGACAACTTGTGGTATTCTCAAACTATGTGAATAATTGCATCTGATGACAATGGAAGGATAGAAATATGTGCTAATTGTTTTTGTACTTCTAGTTCAGCTTCACTTTCCTTTTCAGTAGCATGAAGTAAAACAAAAATTTGAAACATTGGGCATGGATTTAAAGTCACTGCCACCCCATCTTCAAAAGGCACCTACATATTTGACCAACTTCTACATACATACATATGATAATTTTTGACCCATGTGTCATAAACCTGAGTGGATTATGCTAATTGCATGCAAAATGTATTTTCGTAGTTTGTATATGCTAATCATTATCAATGGTATTCAGGCAAAAAGAATATGGTCAAACTTCAAACTTTAATTACGGAATATTCAAACTTCCCAGTTTGAAATATAACCAAATATTTAGAACTGGGAAGTTTGAACATATATTCAAAAAATTTTCCATGCATATAAACTTCAAACCAAATATCATCGGTTTATATGCATGAATATGTTCAAACATCCAACTTAAAATTCAAACGTAAATTCAAAACTCAAAAATTGTATAACTCATAACTCATTACTCATAACTCAAAAAATTTCTACATAACTAATAACTCAAAAAATTGTATATTTCTACATAACTAATAACTCAAAAAATTGTAGATTGCAAAAATGGTATATTCACATTCCAAAAATTGTATATTTCACATTCCAAACATAACTCAAAAATTGTATATTCACATTCATAACTCAAAAATTCAAACATAACACTTGAGAATCAAACATAAAACTGTATCAAAAATTCAAACCCAAAATTTATCTCTTACACTTGAGAATCAAACATAACACTGTAAAATTTAAATCCTCATGACACTTTAAATAACACTGAATATACCAGTTGAGTATTTTTGATATTTACATAACAATGAAGTTTACATAACACTGAATCAAAAATTGAGCCCCATGCATATAAACTGATGAAGAGGCTGCAAGCTATATAATAACACACCAAGAGTATGGACTGTTCAAATCACCTGATGTTGGATGAATTGAAACTTGAACTTATGAATATCCCAGTTAACTGTTCAAAGCACCAAAGGGTATGTTAAAAATTTGAAGTGTCCTGAGGTAAATAACACTGAAACTTGAAATTTTGATCTTCATATAACAGTATAACACACCCAGAAGACCCTCCACCTTGCAAAAATCTGAAAATACCAAAAGAAAATGGCTAACATGAGAAAAATGCCAAAATACATTGAGAATTGAGAGAATTGAGTGAATTATAACTCAGTTTGCAGTTGAGAGAATTGAGAAAGTTGTTTAAATACATAATGCAAAACTGAGAAAATTAATTGGTTAAATACAAACTCAGTTTTACATTCTCAAGCTTCATCCAAGCTCATCCATTCTCCTATTCAAGCTCATTTTAATTTCATACCCTATCCCTTCACTTATTTGAATTTCATTCTCAATTTCATTCTCAGTCAACATATTGCAATTTGAATGCATACCCTATTGAGTATGCATACCCTATTGAATGCATTCATGGGATAGGGTATGCATACCCTATTGAATGCATTCATTCAAATTACAGTAATGCATACCCTATTGAGAATGAAATTCATTACTGTAAACTTATTTGAATTGGTTCAATAGGGTATGCAGTCAAATGAATGGATATGCATTCATTCTCAGGACATTATTTGAAGCATATCCTAAGAATGAATGGATATGCATTCTCAACATTATTTGAGAAAATTTGTTCAATTAGCTGAAACTTTGTCCATGTGCTAGCTCCATGTTTTAGCAATGTGAGTTTGTCCAAGTTTGTCCAAGTTTGTCCATGTGCTTCTATTATCCTGGAATGAATGGATATAATCTGGAATGGAGAGAATATATGAGATTATCCAAGTTTATCCATTAGCAATGCTAGAAACAATGCTTGGTTATATAACAAATAAAAAACTGATATTATATCCTGGAATGAATGGATATAACCAAGTTTATCTCAGTTTATCTCATCCATTCCAAGTCTGTTTCTAGCATTGCTTCTATTATCCAAGTTTATCCATGTGCTTCTATTATCCAAGTTTGTCCATGTGCTTCTATTATCCTGGAATGAATGGAATGCAATGTGTCCTGAGGATTGACTGAATTTTTGCTGAGGATCATAGAAGTGGAATGCAAAAATTCTCAGGACATAGAAGAAATGCTATATTTAAAGTGTCCTCAGGACACATATATCTGAATTTTTGCTGAGGATATATTTTTGAGAATTTTCAGGATATATCTGAATGCAAAAATTCACATATAGCTGAATATTCAAAAATTCACATATATGTCTGAATGCATTTTTGCTATGTGTCCTGAGATAAATATTCTATATGTCCTCAAAAATCATGCTATGTGTCTCAGGACAATATTTATCTCAGGACAATATTTATCTGAATTTTTGCTATTTGAATTCAAAAATCCTCACCTCAGATATATTTTTGCATTCAAATATATGTGAATTTTTGAATTTTTGCTACTTCTATGTGTCCTGAGAATTTTTGAATATATCTGAATTATCTCAATCCTCAGGACACATATATCTGAATTTTTGCTGAGGATCACTTGGGAATTTTTGCATTCTAGCAATGCTTCTATGATCCTCAGGACACTTTATATAACCAAATTCAATAGGGATTAGAATTCTAGCATTACTATCTCATTTGATTTATCTCTTACACTTGAGAATTGACTGAATTTTATCTTCTATTATCCATTAGCAATGTGCTTCCATATCTCATCCAAGTTTGTCAAATGAATGGATATAATCTCATCCATTCCAGGTTTTTTTTGCATTCCATGTTTTAGCAATGTGAGATTAGCTATGTGAGTTTGTCCAAGTTGCATTGTTTTAGCAAGCTCCATGTTTCAATTATATAATCTCATCCATTCCAGGTTTTTTTGCAACTATCAATGAATTCTCACCAATTCTTGATGTCATCCATTCCTATGAGTTAATCTCAAAAAATTGATATGGCTGAAAAAAATAGATCTTCTAAATTTGCAATTTGATATAATTCATTGAAATTTGCAATTAGATATTGACAGAAATTGGAGAATGGACTGAAATTTGATATCATTCATTGAAATGGACTGAAATACCAATCTCTGAAATGCAAACAATCTTTGAAATGCAAATTTCAGTCAATTCTCAAAATTGATAACCACTCAAAAAAATAGATATATCAATATCAAACTCACAAAACTGTTTGAGAACTTTTCTAATTTGAATGAATGATATCAATAGCATTCATTCAAATTAGGTATCAGTCCATTTGATATCATTCATTCAATTTGATATCATATGCAGTTTGAGAGCTTGCTAATGAGAATGTACTGATTTGAACTAAGTTTCAGCTTTCAAAATTTGATATCATTCTCAGGACAATCTCTGAAATTTGAATGTACTGATTTGAGCTAATGAGAATGTGCTAGCTCTCAAACTTTGTTCATTCAAAATTTGATACCATTCTCAGGACAATCAGTTTGCAGTGAGCAAACAATCTCTGATATTTGATACCATTCTCAAAAGTGATAACCAATATCAAACTCACATTGCTAATGGATAATTCCAATATCAAACTCATAATCAACATTGACAGGACACTGAAATTTAGGTAGAAGAGTAAATTGAAATAGCTACTGGGCTTAACATAATTTACAGCCAGATCAACAATGTTTATCAAAAATCTACTTATCAACAATGTTTATCAAATTTTTATCAACAATGTTTATCAACAATCAACAATGTTTATCAACATAACATAATTTTGATATGGCTATTTATCAACATAACATAATTTTTGAATCTCATCCATTCCAAAATTTTTGAATCTCATCCATTCCAAAAATTTTGAATCTCATCCATTCCAAAATGTTTATCAAAAGCTACATGACACATTGCAACATAATTTTTAAATCTCATCCATAACTGAATTGGCAATGTATTTCATTTATCATCAGTTAACAAAATCCTGTCATTGCTTATGGATTGCCAATGGCAATGACAGGATCAGTTAACAAAATCATGTCAATGAAATGCATAACTGATGATTGCAATTCTGTCCTGTCAATCCTGTCAATTGCAATTCTAATGAATTGCAATCCTGATAATTAATAATGCATAACTGATTATTGCAATTCTAATGAATTGCAATTCTAATGGTCCTGTCATTAGGATTGCAATTCTAATATGGCAATTCTAATATGAGGATAAATGAAATGGACAGGATTTTGGCATATTGCATAGAGATTAGAATTTAATTGCATAAACTTATAAATCTATATGCATATTCTTTTTGGCATATTGCATAGAGATTAGAATTTAATTGCATAAACATAGAGATTTATATGTGTAATTAGATTCTAAACATAGAGATTAAATTCTAATTGCATAAACATAGAGATTTTGGCATAGAGATTAGAATTGATAAACATAGATTTAGAATTGCATAGAGATTAAATTTGAATGTTGTGACATGATCAATTAAATTCTAATCTCTATGTTCTCCAATTTATATGTGTAATTACTCATATGTTGTGACAGGATCAGTTATTCAGTTATTTTTGAATATGAAAAAAAACAATGAGAAATTGATAAACAATGAAAAAAACAATGAAAAAAACATAGAGAATTGATAAACATAGAGAATTGGCATACCTGAAAAACCAAACTCAAAACACCAAGCTGTGATGAAGCTCTAACCAAGGGATGAAGCTTTCACTGAGGAGTGTGGGTACATGATAATACAAAATTACACAGTCAGTAAAAAATTCAATTGGGGGAGTGATATGTTTAGCATTCCGTAAAAAATTCAATTGGGTACATGATAATACAAAATTAACAGGATACCAAGTTTAGCATTAAAAATTACACAGTCATTAAAAAGTTTGAGTGACCTTAGATATGTTTGAGTGAGTGATATCAGGACAATTGGTTACTATATTTATGCAATTAAATCCTATATTCTCATACTCAATTTCTCATATTAACATAAGAGTTTGTGAGTTAATGGATAAGAGTATGAGAATATGAGAATATAGATATCATAAGAGCTTTTGGATATCCACATACTCAATTACACATACTCAATTAAATCCTATATTCTCATACTCTTATGATATCCATATTCTGGATATCATACTCAATTACTCATACTCAATTACATATTAATTGTATATCCATATTCTCATACTCAATTACACATACTCAATTAAATCCTATGTTAATCCAAAAACTCTTATGATATCCACATACAACCTATATTCTCATACAACCTATATCCACATATCAAGTTTACTGAATATCACTCAATTACACATACTCAGAATATTGGTTACTCAAAAATTTTTATGAAGATTATTAACAGGATATCAGGACAATTACATGATATCAGTTTGATTGACTTGAGAATCAGAAATTTTATGAAGGTCACTCAAGAATATTAACTTTATTAACTCAAAAATATCACTCAGAAATTTTAAATCAAGAACTATCACAGGAAAATATTAAAAAAAATGGACAATGCAGTGGGGTGCTATGTTTGATGAGGGTTGAAGAAACATACGTTGAGCTGCTTGATCTTGGCGTGTGCTCTTCTTGATGTACTACTGGTGTGAAGCATGGCAAAGATGGCGAGGAGCTCTGGTGTGCTGATTGAAATATCACTCAGAAATTTTAAATCAAGAACTATCACAGGACAATGCAGTGGGGTGCTGATGAGGGTTGAAGAAACATACGTTGAGCTGCTTGATCTTGGCGTGTGCTCTTCTTGATGTGCTGCAGGTAGAAGAAGATGGCGAGAGCTGCTTGATCTTGGCGGGCAAATTGCAGGGCTAATTTGTGATGTGAGCAACAAAATTTCCCGCCCATTGTGATGTGATCAAATTGCAGGGCAAATGTGTTTCCCTCCAATTTTTACCTCTATGATGCAAACGAAAATGTTTAATTAAAATTTTTTTAAAAAAAATTATTTTAGGCTGATGTGAGTTCTGTGATGTGATCAAAACCCATTTGATTTCTTATCTCCAATATCTCATACTCAATTTCTCATACCCTATATACAAACTTTATAAACATCACACCCAATTACACATAACCAAAACCAAATTCTCTTATCTAATATCTCTTATCCATTATCTCTTAACCAAAATCTCTTATACATACAACAATACACATATCCACATACAACATTACACATAACCAAATTCTCTTATCCAATTTCTCTTATCCAAAAACCCATGATAACATCCCTGTTTTATAATATAGATATACAAGACGAGGAATACCTCTTTCTTTCTCAGCATTGCTATTGACATAAAATGCTGTACAGCTCCAAGGAGAGTATGACTTCCTTATGAGTTTCTTCTCAAGTAAAGAACTTATTTCTTTTTTACAAAGATCAAGATGCAAACTAGCCAATCATGGCTCTGATACCACTAGTTTGCTTCCTTGCTACTGATACTTGAGTATGAATTGCGGATCTCATGATTCGGATTGGTTTGGTTTGTTTCTTTATAATCAATAAACATGTTATTCATGAGGCTGTGAGAGTTGGGTTTCTGTTTACAATATGTTAATCTTCGGATTTAGAATGTTTTATTTGTTTATCCATGAGCATGTGGAGTGGGGGTTGGTGGTCGCCGTAGTCGCGTTGTAAGTCCCGCTAAGGCGTGAGGCCGTTAGGGCTGTAAATCGTTATCTGGTGACTTTGCTCTCATGAAACATTTCTTATGTCTAAACAAATTGAAACTGGCTGTTGTAATTCAGTGATTTTACTCTCATTAATTATTGATTATGTTCAAACACTCAAAAACTGGCTTTATGTACTCAGAATTTATCATTAGTAGCGAAGCAAGGAAAATCATATTTCTTTATCCCTATAGTTCTTGTAAAGCATGATAAAATATCCGTAAGAACACCTTATGTCAGAACTAGTTTCTGCTTCTACCTCTGCTATGACTCGTAATACGAGTAGAAAGATTAAGAATGCTAGGTTGACGGAATTTCCGTCTGATATTGAATCACTTAATAAGTGGTCAATTCCTGATGTTCCTAATAGGGACATATATAAAATTGGGTTCTTTGATTATAAGTCTTTAATTGCCATTAAGACATTAGAAAGAACCTCCACTGTTGATCAGAGTGAGCAAACAATACAGTTGCTCAGTTCTGAAGATATTGAACCTTATATGGATCGATACAGATATATCCATATTGGATTAATTCAGGTTGCTTTTAGACCTTTAACTCTTCAGGGGTTAAATGCTTCATTACTAGCCTGTTTGCGTGATGCTAGATGTCTTAATTGGACTCAGTCCCTTATGGGCATCATGGAGACCAGTCTATGTAATGGACCCGTATACTTTAACGTATACCCAAACTTGAGTTTATCTCTTACTGATCCAAACATACTTGAAGCTGTCAGTCTTAATATTAAGACTCATGGTTATGAATTCTTACCTGGATCAGAAACGGTTGCGATTATATACCGCATCCATTTTAAAGCTTTGAACTCTTTAGCTCCCAAGGCTAAGGTTCATACTAAGCCAGGCAAAACTGTCTTAGTGGAAACCAATTTACTTTCGTCCCATATTGCTGTCAATAGACAAATAAAATGGACAGAAGTAAACTTTCCTGATAGTTGGGTTATACCCAATGCTATCCAACCTCAGCCTATTATGAATAAAGATATTGATCAAATTATCCAAACGGCTGATGGTGAAGTTGAGATTATGTTTAATCCTACTAGGACTATCAGACTTTCTGATGTCACTAGTGCTTCTCGACGATCTGTTTCTAGATCTGATTCTCATAGAATCAACGAGGTTCAAGGGATTAATATATCCCATAATAATATACCTCATCCTATTTACAATGAGAAAGAAAAGCTTTCTCCTACCAACTCTGAAATGAGTTTCCAAATGTAATCTGTTGTTAATGGATTTTACACCTGGCAGCAGACTTCGTGGAATCCTTAATAAGGAGTTCCAGAACAAACGAAATACTGAATTTCGTAATTGGTTCTTTAAAGTCTTCTCTGATAGAGAACAACAAGACTTCAGGTCAAGTTATTATGAGACACTTGACAGACAACAAGAGATTATATCTTTTGTTCCTTGGTTCTTGAAGTTATATCTTCAAAGAGAAGTAAAGAGAATTAGTGTTCTTGAAGAGCACTACAAACAATGGAAATCACAGACAGGTTCTTCCATTAAGTCTCTTTATCCTCCAACAGAACCTCTAAAGTTATCTGGGCTTTCTACAGCCACTTTAGATGCAACGGCTTTTATAAAGCCAATTGAGACCGAAGACTCGGTGTTACGTGAGCTTAATAAGCTTATCAAACAGAGTAATTACTCTAATATTCACCTTCAAGTTGTTGGTCAACAACTTACGAGGGTTGAGGATGTTGTTAATGAACGTATCCGAAAGATGAGAAATATTCTTCCATCTCTTATTGAGTTTGAGGAAGTTAAAGCTCCCATTCAAACCAAGCAGGTGGCTATCAAACCACCTATTGACATTTCTGATTTTAATATCAGTGATAAGGTGACTGCTGAAGTTATTGACGCTTTAACTAAAAAGCTTAGTAAAGCTGAACTTCACACGGTTTTTACCTCTTCAGTTATTACTACTGATAATCAGGATAGTCCTAATACGAATTTGGTTATACCAAATCAAGTCCTGACTCTTGAGAATTCTTCAGGTATTAACACTGAGGATACCTCTGATAATGATCTAGTTATACCAGATCAAGTTACTACTTCGATTAATCACACTGAGGATGATGAAACCTCAGAGGATAATCTGGTTATACCAGAACAAGTTTTGGCCATAGAAGATCAATTTACTTCTATTAATAAACTTGCTAGTCGTTCTAAACAGCTGGAACGATACTATTATAAGAGGCCTACACATGTTGACGTATTATTCGAAGAGAATGATACTTACATACAGACCGATTATAATGGTCGAAACATTTATGAATGGAATATTGATGGCCTATCTGACAATCAGATATTTGCCACCATGCATCGTATGCTGATGTATTCCACTGTTTGTCGTCAGAATAATAATTCTGACCAAGTTATTGCTCAGTTTATAACTTGTGGTTTTACTGGCGTTCTTAAGGGATGGTGGGATAACTATCTCACACCTGAGTCCCATTCTGAGATATTAAATGTAGTAAAACAGGAAAATGGTACACAAAAGGGAGATGCTGTGTATACATTAATATTGGCTATAACCAATCACTTCACCGGTGCTTTTACAGACCATGGTGAGAGAATTCGAACTCTGCTTCAAAATTTGAGATGTCCCTCTTTAACCCATTTCAGATGGTACAAAGATACATTCTTAAGTAGAGTAATGAATCTTAGTGATGCTAATAGCACTCATTGGAAGTCCAAGTTTATTGATGGACTACCAAATTTATTTGCTGATAGAGTTCGTAATCAACTTAAAGTTAAAAATGGAGGAATTATTCCTTATGATCAATTTACTTACGGAACTCTTATCGATGCCTGTATTAAAGAAGGTTTAGCTTTATGTAATGACATGAAGCTAAGTTATCAACTGAAGTCTTATAGGCTTACAGGTAAGAAAGAACTTGGCGAATTTTGTCATCAATTTGCTTTTGACCAACCTTATGAGGGAAAACGTGTCAAGGAGGATTATAAATCTGGTAAGAAGAATCATATATCTTCTAAGAAAAAGAAGTTCTTTAAAACCAGAGACTCTGAAAGAGATTCTGCTAAAAGAAAGACCAAACCTTTTAAGAAGGATTCCAGTAACATTAAATGTTACAAATGTGGTCAAATTGGCCATTACGCTTCTTCCTGTTATACTAAGAAGAAGATTAATGAAATTGAGGATGAAGGTCTTAAAAAGACTCTTCTTAAGATCATGATCCACAGTGATACTGAAGGATCAGACGAAGAAGATTATTCATCTTCTGATAACGATTGTCAATGTACAAGTAATACTTGTCAGACGAATGATAAAACAGCTTATTGGAAAGCTATTGTTGACATGAATGGTTTATCTATAAATGTCATCACTTCTAGTGAGGAGTTAATCTCCAAAATATTATCTGAAGATCTTCCTTCCGATTTGAAGCAAAAACTTCTTGGCTTATGTACCAATCAGAATGACAAGAAAGATAAGCCAAAAATAGACAATGTTTATCGTATGTCTGAAGTTATGAAAAGAAGGCAGGATAATACTTCTACAGTATTATCACTCTCTGATCTCAATAAGGAGATCCAAACCCTTAGACAAGAAGTTATACTTCTTAAAAAAGAGACTACTTACATTCTTTCCAGATTTGAGGAAGAAGACATTCCTCAACATGATTTATCAAGCATTCATAATGCTGAGCCATCCCAAAAAGATGAATTTCTGAATTTGTTACAACATGTAACATCCCAGAAATGGTATATCAAGGTAACCTTGGTTATATCCAAACAGATTGTTATTCCAGATCTTATAGCTCTGGTTGATAGTGGTGCAGATCTTAACTGCATTCGTGAAGGAATCATACCCTCACAATTCTTTGAGCCAACCACGCAATCTTTGAGTGGTGCAGGAGGCAACCAACTTGATATACAATTTAAATTGTCTTCAGCTCAGATATGTGTCCAGGATACATGCATTCCTATACCATGTGTTCTTGTGAAGAATCTTTCACAACAAATCATTTTAGGAACACCTTTTTTGCATAAAATTATGCCCATGCAAAAAGTCGACACAAATGGTATTCATGCCACTTATAATGGCAAGGTAGTACTATTTCAGTTTATAACTGATCCTCAGACTCGTTTATTAAACGAAGTTAAAAACATTCTTAAAGAAAAACATCTTCGGATTTATAACCCTGATTAACTTTTTGTTCCACTCTTCTTCTTTTATGTACAGGGTGGCAATGAACCGTGGTCGACCCTCTTCTCGAGGGGGAGGAAGGACCGGTACTGGTGGTGGACGAAGTTATACTTCGGACCATCCTAATTCCTGGAGGACTATATCCAAGAAGGGTAACAAAAATATTCCCTCTTCATCTTCTTCTAAGGGAATTGAGGATCTAAATGATCCCGAAAAAATACCAGAGTCATACTCTGAGGTTACCAAAAAAGATTCAGATTGGTTTTCTAAAACCATTTCTGATACTGTTCTTTATATAGAACAAGAGGATATTCCTCTGATGAAAGATGTTGAGAGACTTAGGTCTAAGTATTTAGACTCAACATACTATCCTACTCTATCCTTAAAGCCTAGAGCATGGATGAAAACGATACTTACCCAGAAGGGTATAGATATTACTCATTTTTGGAGCAATGACAACCATTTGGTTCCTCCAAACTTTAGTAAATGTATCATTAAAGAAGTTATACTTCCTTCTCAATGGGCAATGCATCCAAATATGGAATTCCCATTGGTAAAGACCCCCAATAAAGAGATTTATAAATTCAATTACTGGGATTATAAAGAGGCGTTTTATAATATGTTTATCTACCAGAATCAAAGGGGTAAACATACATGGTTTATAAAACTATGTCCAGAAGCTCTTTATAAGGGCCTTCCTAATTGGTTTTATCATTGGTGGAATCAGTATGGTGCTGATTTAGAAATATTACCAAAACCAATTTTGGATTTATACAATCCTTGGGTAGAATCTCATCCAATCATTCAGAAAATGAATGAAAGTGAGCTTCATGATGGGCTATGCATAGCCTACTTCTTTATAGAAACCGAGATCCCATGGATCTGGAATTGGTCTCTTGAAGCTGCTTGGGATGATCTTCATCTTCCTACGCTTAGAAAGCGTTATCACTCTCGTTGGTGGACAGGTATCATTGTCCAAGAAAAATGCCAACAAATCAAGGAGATTATAAAAAGAAATTCTACTATCCTTGATAATACCTTATCTGAGGAAATTCGTAGTGAGAATCCAATGGCCAAATTGGCCAAATCCATCAGGAGGAAATACCCTCTGGCTACTGATGCTGAGATTCAGCAAAAATGTCTTGATTATATGAAAAGACAATTTATTGAGGTCTTCGACAATAGTGATACTATGTCTGTTCAGAGTACTCATACTCAGACTACTACAAAGAGTACTCCGGGTATAGATATATCTTACCCAGATGCACAAGATCCCAATGATTATGCAGATATTTGGGATATGGTAATGAATTCCAAAGATACTAAAGGTAAAGGTATCGAGGAATTATAAGGGTTATACTCCCTTTGGTAAATTATTTTACCTTTGTAAAAGTTATACTTCTCTTTTGAAGAGATATATCTCTTCTGTCCCTCCTGATAGCAGATCAGATCAAAGAAGATTCGGTGCGCGATGGGGCCCACAGAGTACCCGACACCCATCTTACTTTGAGTTGAGCCCCGGGGAGCCACTCTTAGTGGAAGATATCAGTAGAAGATATCAGCAGCAGCGACTCAGCATAAGAAGACGAAATAGAGTCGCAATATGCACAGTGAAGATTCTCGAATAGTGAGACACTGTAGCAGTACTGTAGCAATTCACTGTAGCAGTACTGTAGCGATTGGAAGCGCCGCCGCCAATAGACAAAATAGCGTCGTTTCAATCTCAATTATTGAAGCATCTTCACTATTGATGAGAAGACTACGCACTCATCCACCAGCTGTCATTAGGATCACTCGTAAGGAGCCCTCACAGCTATAAAAGGATGCCGAAGGCTTCTTCCTCAGGATCGACTTTCTTAACAACCTCTCTAAGTGTTAAACACTTGTATCTTTTCTGAAGCTTTCTTTCTTTCTTTCCTTCCTTTTTATTTTTTAGTTCTTGTAAACTGGAGCCTGTGCTTGAAGGTTACGGCTTCAAGCTGTAAGTATTTTTATTTTTGTGTTTAATATACACTTCTTTGAATCCTGGTAGAAAGTGAACAATCCGAATCATGAGATCCGCAATTCATACTCAAGTATCAGTAGTAAGGAAGCAAGAACATATCATATTAACATATGCCTACTTACTAGTACTTCATGATAATATCCGCAAGAAGCAAACTAGCCAATCATGGCTCTGATACCACTTTCTACCAGGATTCAAAGAAGTGTATATTAAACACAAAAATAAAAATACTTACAGCTTGAAGTCGTAACCTTCAAGCACAGGCTCCAGTTTACAAGAACTAAAAAATAAAAAGGAAGGAAAGAAAGAAAGAAAGCTTCAGAAAAGATACAAGTGTTTAACACTTAGAGAGGTTGTTAAGAAAGTCGATGCTGAGGAAGAAGCCTTCGGCATCCTTTTATAGCTGTGAGGGCTCCTTACGAGTGATCCTAATGACAGCTGGTGGATGAGTGCGTAGTCTTCTCATCAATAGTGAAGATGCTTCAATAATTGAGATTGAAACGACGCTATTTTGTTTGTTGGCGGCGGCGCTTCCAATCGCTACAGTACTGCTACAGTGATTTGCTACAGTACTGCTACAGTGTCTCACTATTCGAGAATCTTCACTGTGCATATTGCGACTCTATTTCGTCTGCTTATGCTGAGTCGTTGCTGCTGATATCTTCTACTGATATCTTCCATTAAGAGTGGCTCCCCGGGGCTCAACTCAAAGTAAGATGGGTGTCGGGTACTCTGTGGGCCCCATCGCGCACCGAATCTTCTTTGATCTGATCTGCTATCAGGAGGGACAGAAGAGATATATCTCTTCAAAAGAGAAGTATAACTTTTACAGAGGTAAAATAATTTACCAAAGGGAGTATAACCCTTATAATTCCTCGATACCTTTACCTTTAGTATCTTTGGAATTCATTACCATATCCCAAATATCTGCATAATCATTGGGATCTTGTGCATCTGGGTAAGATATATCTATACCCGGAGTACTCTTTGTAGTAGTCTGAGTATGAGTACTCTGAACAGACATAGTATCACTATTGTCGAAGACCTCAATAAATTGTCTTTTCATATAATCAAGACATTTTTGCTGAATCTCAGCATCAGTAGCCAGAGGGTATTTCCTCCTGATGGATTTGGCCAATTTGGCCATTGGATTCTCACTACGAATTTCCTCAGATAAGGTATTATCAAGGATAGTAGAATTTCTTTTTATAATCTCCTTGATTTGTTGGCATTTTTCTTGGACAATGATACCTGTCCACCAACGAGAGTGATAACGCTTTCTAAGCGTAGGAAGATGAAGATCATCCCAAGCAGCTTCAAGAGACCAATTCCAGATCCATGGGATCTCGGTTTCTATAAAGAAGTAGGCTATGCATAGCCCATCATAAAGCTCACTTTCATTCATTTTCTGAATGATTGGATGAGATTCTACCCAAGGATTGTATAAATCCAAAATTGGTTTTGGTAATATTTCTAAATCAGCACCATACCGATTCCACCAATGATAAAACCAATTAGGAAGGCCCTTATAAAGAGCTTCTGGACATAGTTTTATAAACCATGTATGTTTACCCCTTTGATTCTGGTAGATAAACATATTATAAAACGCCTCTTTATAATCCCAGTAATTGAATTTATAAATCTCTTTATTGGGGGTCTTTACCAATGGGAATTCCATATTTGGATGCATTGCCCATTGAGAAGGAAGTATAACTTCTTTAATGATACATTTAGTAAAGTTTGGAGGAACCAAATGGTTGTCATTGCTCCAAAAATGAGTAATATCTATACCCTTCTGGGTAAGTATCGTTTTCATCCATGCTCTAGGCTTTAAGGATAGAGTAGGATAGTATGTTGAGTCTAAATACTTAGACCTAAGTCTCTCAACATCTTTCATCAGAGGAATATCCTCTTGTTCTATATAAAGAACAGTATCAGAAATGGTTTTAGAAAACCAATCTGAATCTTTTTTGGTAACCTCAGAGTATGACTCTGGTATTTTTTCGGGATCATTTAGATCCTCAATTCCCTTAGAAGAAGATGAAGATGGAATATTTTTGTTACCCTTCTTGGAGATAGTCCTCCAGTAATTAGGATGGTCCGAAGTATAACTTCGTCCACCACCAGTACCGGTCCTTCCTCCCCCTCGAGAAGAGGGTCGACCACGGTTCATTGCCACCCTGTACATAAAAGAAGAAGAGTGGAACAAAAAGTTAATCAGGGTTATAAATCCGAAGATGTTTTTCTTTAAGAATGTTTTTAACTTCGTTTAATAAACGAGTCTGAGGATCAGTTATAAACTGAAATAGTACTACCGTGCCATTATAAGTGGCATGAATACCATTTGTGTCGACTTTTTGCATGGGCATAATTTTATGCAAAAAAGGTGTTCCTAAAATGATTTGTTGTGAAAGATTCTTCACAAGAACACATGGTATAGGAATGCATGTATCCTGGACACATATCTGAGCTGATAAAAAGACTCTTCTTAAGATCATGATCCACAGTGATACTGAAGGATCAGACGAAGAAGATTATTCATCTTCTGATAACGATTGTCAATGTACAAGTAATACTTGTCAGACGAATGATAAAACAGCTTATTGGAAAGCTATTGTTGACATGAATGGTTTATCTATAAATGTCATCACTTCTAGTGAGGAGTTAATCTCCAAAATATTATCTGAAGATCTTCCTTCCGATTTGAAGCAAAAACTTCTTGGCTTATGTACCAATCAGAATGACAAGAAAGATAAGCCAAAAATAGACAATGTTTATCGTATGTCTGAAGTTATGAAAAGAAGGCAGGATAATACTTCTACAGTATTATCACTATATATATATATATATATATATATATATGTGTGTGTGTGTGGGTAAAGTGTTCCTAGGGTGACTCCTTAGATTCAATCTAAGGAGTCGCCCCCATTTTCCCCATATCCCACATTTTTTTCGGAATTTTTTTCATGGGGTTGTTGTTCACCTCATGGATGATCAACATACCAAAAATCAATTCATTCCAATACTTTTAGAGCCCCCATCTACCCCTTGCAACTCATGGGTTTTCAACACGTTTTCAGACCGTTGAAGTTGCAAGGGGTATATGGTGGCTCTAAAAGTATTGGAATGGCTTGATTTTTGGTATGTTTATCATCCATGAGGTGAACAACAACCCCATGAAAAATAAAATCCAAAAAAATTGTGGGATATAAGGGAAAATGGGGGCGACTCCTTAGATTTAATCTAAGGAGTCACCCTAGGAACACTTTACCCTATATATATATACTAGGCATAACCCGTGCCCACGGGCACGATTCAATTAAGATTTTTCCCCACAAAATCTTTGTTCCCCAAAAAAATTATTTTCACGGTCAAAATTGTACGGAAAAACAAATTAGCGTAAAAATATTTAGCAACACGGACGCATTTGACGTGGAACAACAAAATCAACGCATGTACCTTCGGCGCGGAACAACAAATTCGACACGGGCGTCTTCGGCGCGGAACAACAAATTAGTATAAAAAAATATCGACGCGGGCGCCTTATTCTCATCTTGTTGCCACATGCGTCAAGAGATGGTGGGCCCTGCATTGAGGAAGAGATCGTGGATGCCTACGGCACGTGAAATTATTCTCATCTTGTTGCCGCATGCGTCGAAGAGACGGTGGGCCCCGCGTTGAGGGAGAGATCATTTGATATGCAGCATTAATTGCAAGTTAAATTTTATTTTTCCAAATGCATTAATTACGTGCACTATGCTATTCCCCAGAAACTATCATTCCCCATAAAGTTTCATTTCCCCAGAAACTTTCATTTCCCTACAAATGTTTTTCCCTCCAAAACTTTCCACAAAATCTCATCTCAACCATTCATTCCTCAAGATTAAATCCAAAGCCGTCTTTCTATCAACCTGTTTGTCCTAGTCAGCTTGTCATAGTCAGCCCTAGAATTTAAAAACAATTGGGTTTTAATAACCCGTGCCTACGGGCATGGTTCATTTAAGATTTTCCCCCACGAAATCTTTATTCCCCAAAAAATTATTTCCACATCCAAACTTTAAAAGAACAACAAATTAGCGTAAAAATATTTAGCGGCATGTGCACCTTCGGCGCGGAATAACAAATTCGGCACAGGCGCATTCGACACGGAACAACAAATTCGGCACAGGCGCATTCGACACGGAACAACAAATTCGGCGCCGGTACAGTGGCACAGAACAAAAAATTCGACGCATTCGGCGCGGAACAACAAATTCGGCGCGGGCGACTTCGGATTTTCTATCCTACAAATCAAGCAAGTCAAAATAATTGGCTTTTGTGGGCATACAACACACTTTTTTTTTACATTTTATGATGCATGTGGCGAAAAATTCTTACTCGTGATTTTTACTCGTGATCTTTGGTCCTCTTTGGTTTTTAGCATGCATGTCATAATGACTATTCAGTTAAAAATTTATTACTCGTGATTTTTAGCATACGCGGGCGCCTTCGAATAGAAATATCTTACAGTAAAGAGGATGGCCCAAGTTTCAAAGGTAGAGCACAACTTTTTATGCATTAAATTTAAATGAATAGCAATAATGTTGCACTAAAAATTTAGTTCCCCTCCAAAAGTCCCCCACCCCAAAAATAATTTCACATTCTATCATCCCAAGCATTCACTCATCAAGATTAAATCTGAGACGTCTTTCTATCAACCTGTATGTCCTAGTCAGCTTGTCCTAGTCAGCCCTAGAATTCAAAAAAGTTGTGTTTTATATAATAGTTTTCACATTCTATCATCCCAACCACTCACTCATCAAGATTAAATCCGAGCCGTCTTTCTATCAACCTATTTGTCCTAGTCAGCTTGTCCATAGGGCAATGTTTATTTAAGATATTCTTCCCTCAAAATCTTGGATTCCCTAAATCTTTTTGCCCCAAAATTTTTGTCATCTTCCAAATTCTAAAAATCCTTCATCCACTACCAATTGTTTTAAAGTTAATTTTTCATCCCTAATATTATACCATACCAAAAAATAAAAATTATTGTAGCAATCCAAACCATGATAATTACACAAAACTCTGAAAAATTTCTAATACATATTGACATAAGTATTCACCAACAATCCAACCATGAACCTTGGACCTTGGATAACAACCAAACTCCATTGTTCCAAATCCATTGTTTAACAACCAAACTCAGATAAAACTTAAAATTTCATTACACAAACTAATAATCCAAGATTACAGGACACATGGAAGCTAATCTCTGAACCTAAAAACACCCCACATGACATCGAGATCTAGAACCAAGCATCTAAATATACAATGCTGATAAAGAAAGGTACATAAATAAAAGTTCAAAAACAAAGAAAGTTATTCTGTGCTCATCTTCGGCAACAGCCTTTAAAGAGCCAGACTTTTTGAGAGCATGAGGTTATGGATGTTTGGCATCACTCCACCGTTGGCAATGGTGATAGTGCCCAACAACTTGGAGAGCTCCTCAGCGTTCCTCACTACCAATTGGCCGTGCCTTGGGATGATTCTGTTCATCATGTTGCCCCTTATTGCATTCCTGGCGAGCTCAAGAACCTGTTTACATGAATACATTTTAATTACCAAACATAAAAGGATGAAATTATGAAAACTAATGTAGATTTTAGTTGTTTATGAAAACAAATGAAGATTCAACTCCCCTGTAAATCAAAACTAATTATATTGTATTAAGCAAACTAAAGCCCAGATAAACTTGAGAAACTTCAACCAAAACGCCATTTACATTGATGGTGCAAAGCAAACCTGTCACACTGAGATGAAGCACCTTGCTTTCTGGGAGGTCGTAGTCTAAAATCATTGGTTTTCCCATTTACAGCGGTAATGAATTCAAATCACACAATTGCAAGTTTATCATGCAAAAACATTATTGACCAAAAAACAAACACCAATAGCCAAAGACATGAGGCATGTTCTGATAAGAGTCTAACAGTTCCTATAGGCTAAAAACAGTAAGACTATAATGAATGTTATAGGCCTATTTTGATAAGAGTCCCGCTACTCAAACTATAAATTTTACACTACAACCAGACTCCCATAGACATGATGCTCTGACAAAAAAGCCATGTGCAATACATGTAAATATACATGTATACATCATTTTTGCTTTGAATCAAGTTGTAGTCCTAAAAATAGGCCACACATTCATTCTTTTATGATAATTCCCAGAATCTAGAGAATCAAGAGCATTATCCACTCAATGAAGCCTGTTGCAATAGCTTCCCCAACAAAACCCAGGTTCACCGAAAAACAGAGACACTTCCTGTAATCACTGTTCAATCATAATTCATATACCTTGTGATTATATGCAAAAAATGACAAAAGCACAAAAAACTGGCAAATATGCAATCAATTTCCAACAAAACTATTAATATCTGAAAGATATAAACATTTCTATAAGCAACAATGCTAGTTAACTAACTCACCACTTTCATACTCTCTGGCCATTATATATAGGCTGGACTTAAAATTTCAAGATACATGAATAGTGGAGAGCTGGAAATAGTCAAACTTACTTTATGTTTGAGCAATCCAAATATCAAAGATTAAAATGCATCAGGCCTGTAAAGCAAGACTAAAAAACCATAAATTAAATTGAAAATTATTCAAAAAGACCAAAGATCACAGATCGAAAAGATCAAATCTTCACAGTAATGTCAAAGTTAATAACATTAAACCAATTCAATATCTTAAACCTTCACAGTAATGTAACCCTACTTGTCATTGGATAACAATCTCCATATCCCTAACCTGATATAATTGTGAGCCTGGTCCTGTAGTCTAATATGTGTTGAACTGTCAATGGTAATCAAATTGTTTAAGTGAAAACTTACATGCAACAGGACAGAGAGAATTGGCTATTTAATATTTGTTATCAGGACATTCTCTATATGTTATCAGGACATAGATAACATGAGCAAAATATTTGTTATCAGATATTCATAACCAACATGTTATGAGCAAAAATTGGCTATATGTCAGAATTGGCTATGTTGGTTATGAGCAAAAAAATTCAGATGTTATGAGCAAAATATCTGAATAATTGGCTATTCATATTCATAACCAAATATTCTCTATAGCAAATATTCATATTCAAATAACAGAATTCTCTATATGCATATTTGGTTATGAATATTTAGTTATGAATATTTGGTTATAGGAATGCTAATCAATTATGCAGTATTCAGATATGACAGGACCCAATTGAATTTGGTTATAGGATTATGAATTTGGTTATAGGAATGCTAATCTGAATATTTGGTTATGAATGTTGGTTATGAATATTTGTTTATGAATTTTGGTTATGAATTTGGTTATATTTGGTTAGGACATAGAGAATTTTGGTTATAACAAATGCTAATATTCAGATGCTAATCAATTCTTAGAGAATTGACATATGTCCTAACCAAAATTCATATGAGCAGTTGGTTATAACCAACAGGACAGTCATTTGCTCATATGAATTTGGGTATAACAAAGAGAATTTTGGTTATAACATAGAGAATACCCAAATTTAGTGAGCCTATAACAAATGGAATAATTGTGGGCTCCAAATTGATGAGCCAAGTCATCAAATTCATTTCAAGTTTGAAGTTAACTCCAAATTTAACTGGGATATTGAAGGAACCTTCAAACTTGAATAATTATGATATTCAAAATTTAACTGTGATAAAATTTGGGCTATTTGGAATGATATTCATAGAATTCAAAAATCTGGGCATTCAAAAATATGAGCAAATTAAATAAGTGTGGATTCAAAAATCTGCGCATTCAAAAATCTGAGCAAATTCAATAATCTGGGTTATTTGGTGAGCCCAGATTTTATCACAGTTTGAATGCCCAAATTGAATAATTGTGGATATCAAATTCATTTCAATGTTGACATATTCAAAATTTAAGCATATCCTATATCCCATTTCAAAATTGAGTGCATATTCATATTGAAGGATATTCATATTGACAGGATATTCAAAATTGTTATTTGACATGATATTCATATTGAAGGATATTCAGATTAGCTCTTAAATTTCAAATTTGAAGGATATAAATGCCATATCAAATTTGAAGGATTGATATAAGATATGAATGCCATATCCAATTCACAGGTTTTTCTATTTGATATCCATATACTGATATCCAATTCATAAGATATTCATAAAACAATTTTTGAGTCAATCAACT
This sequence comes from Scilla litardierei, assembly GCA_030789695.1. NCBI lineage: Eukaryota > Viridiplantae > Streptophyta > Magnoliopsida > Asparagales > Asparagaceae > Scilla > Scilla litardierei. Next base: position 739,618,483 of record CM061142.1, read on the forward strand.
TCTTTTCTAACTCCTTAAAATTCACAGCAATATCATAATCAAGACATTTTTGATATCCAATTCACAGCAATATCAGAATTGGATATGGCATTCATAGCAACTTTCAAAACAATTTTCATAGCACCTTTCACAGCAATATCAGAATTCTGATATTCACAGCAACTTTCTAAATTTGTTGGGAATTCAAAAGTTCACCTGTCAAAATTGACAGGATATTCATATTGAATGATATTCAAAATTTAACTTGACTGGGATATTAAAAATTTGAGTGCATATCCTATATCCCATTCAAGTTTCAATTTAACTGTGGGCTCATCAATTTCATTTCAATTTAACTTTGTAATGGATATCAAGTTCATTATAGCCTGGGTTTCATTATGAACTCATATAATATGAGTTCATCAATTTCATTTCAATTTCATTTCAAGTTCATATGAATTCAAATGTAACCTCAGGCTGAACAATCTGTAATGTAAATTAAGCCCAAAGTTAAATAAATTTAAAGTATCCCAATCAGTCAACATTTTTTAAGTCAGTCAACTTCTTTTCTAACTCCTTTCACAAATCAGTCAACATTTTTTAGTCATTGTCATATGAATTCAAATATAACCTCAGGCTGAACACTCTGTAATGTAAATCAAGCCCAAAGTTAAATAAATTTAAAGTATCTCAATCAAAGTATATTCTGACAATGCTACTCAAAACAATTCAAGTATTAGTATCAAATTTATATTGATCTTTTCAGAAAAGTCAGATGGATCACCCAAGCTTAGTACTAATGAAACCCATCTATAATGAAAGGAAAAACAAAGCTCCTTCAATATGCCTGATTTGAAATGAACTGAAATGAAACCAGCTACACATTTTGGAATCCCATTTAAACTGTGAAATGAAACCAAAAGAAATCCCATTGGAATTTGGAATAAAAACTTTGTTTTGATATCATGCAAAGTAACTTACAGTTAAACTGTGAAATGAATCCAATTTCATGCTTTGATATGGACTTACAGTTTAACTTACAATTAAACTTTGTTTTGATAGCATGAAATGAATCCCATTTACACTGTGAAATGAAACCAAATTCCAATGTGACTTCATTTCAAATTTCAGTAATATCCTTCAAAGCTCCTTCAATGTGCTGAGCATTTCATTATAGCTGAGAATATAAGGGAGTCAAAAGAGAAAGGAAAACAACATGAATTTTGTTTTGATATCATGCAAAGTAACTTACAGCAATATCAGAATCAGGACATTTTTAACACTCCAAATACTGATTACCTAATAAAATGTTATAGAAAAAAGAAGAACAAAGATATCAAATAGAAAATCATAAGTTTTCTTATATAGCTAACTGGCAACTGCATCAAGAAATGAACCAGATATTCATGTAGATGTGCTCAGTGATGGAAATGCTAATGTGCTAAGGGATGCTAATGTGCTCAGCTATAATTGAACTCAAAAATTATATATTGATGAAATCCAGTACCAAATTGAACTCAAAAATTGATCAAACGAAATGAAATGAAAACACATCCTATATTGATCACATTACTGAAACATCCCAACAATTTTTGAGCGATGTCACCCCTCCAACAATGAAATTTTGATCAAAGTAGATGTTCTAGACAACCAGCAGTTGCATTGACTGGCAATATTTCTCATAACAACAATTGTTTTTTCTCATATGCAAACACAGAGATTGTGATCAAATTATAAACAATAAGATTATAACCAACAATATTTCTCATAACAACAATTATAAACAATCTCTGTCTTACCACAATAAACAATCATAACCCAATATTCCTATAATTTGAAGAAGAGAATTTTTAACCTGAAGGTTTTCTCCAATTTAAATCCCAGTTCAACCATAAGATTATAGCATTACATGGTATCAATAGATTGATAAAAAGAACAAAACAAAGAAAACAAAAATTAACTAACCAGTTCATACTCATTCTCAACTTCTCATATGGTTCTGTCCCCATCAAGAAGAGACCCATCCATTTCATCATCATCGTCATCATCGTCGTCATCATGCCATGTACTCCATCCATCAACATGTTCCACCTGAATCTAACAATTAGGGTTGTCAAAAAATGGAAGAATCATAAAAAGAAAAAAATTAATTCACCAAGTAATACACATTTTCAACTTCTCCTCTGGTTCTCCCTCTATCAAGAATATCCCCATCCATTTCATCACATCCTCCTCATGTTTGTTCTACTTGAATATTTTCTTCCATGCCCGAATCTCGTAGGCGGGTGATTCTGAAGTTGATGTTGCCCAAATTCACAGAGCAAACTAAAATTACAAACAAATGCAACTTAAATTAACTTGCAGCATCAACCAAATTATAAAAAGGGATGATCAAGAACCATACCTCGAGCCCATGTCTGGGAGAGCCTCTTACAGTGGGTTTTTGGGGGCAGGGAGCAGAGAGAGAGAGAGAGAGAGAGAGAGACTTCCTCATACTACTTCTTTCTGTGCGATCAAGCAATGGGTTTTAGGGGGCAGGGGCTGAGAGAGTGTGCGCGCGCGTGTTTTAGTTTGGCCCCCCAAAATTTTTGTTTTCAAGGTTTCAAATTTTAAAATTTTCAAACCAATTTCAATTTTGAAATATTTCCCCCACAAATTCCCCCCAAAACACTTGTCCTAGTCATCAATTTTTTTATCCCAGTCATCATTTCTTTGTCCACGTAGGACAAACCCCTGCCACGTAGGACAAACATTCAAATTCTTCATGTTTTATAGAATAGATATATATATATATATATATATATATATATATATATATATATATATATATATATATATATATATATATATATATGGAGGTAAGCGTGAGTTTTATTGATGATAATAGTACAAATGGTACATCAAAAACGTATAGAAGTGAACCTGCTAGAGGGGGGATAAGACACAAGCGTCGTCACCCCCTACTAGTAGCATCAACAGTATACTAGAAACACATCCATAAACATAAACTCACAAAATGATCAAAACTATGCCCAAATAATCAACCACCATCGAAAATTTCCCAATTTGAGTAAGCTTCTTTCTCTTCTGTAGAAGTTGGCTATTGGTCATGCAAAGCAACTCTAATATATGCCGCTATCTCCTCAAAAGTATAGTCTTGCATCTCTGTTCACCTTCAAAGATCCTTGTATTCCTTTCACGCCAGATATGCCACGCCATTGCTGCCAGGCCAGTTCTGGATAGTAGGCTCAAACAACCATTGCCACCAAAATTAGCAAGAAAGTATTTTCCAACCTCAGATATTGAACTGGGAATGTGCACTGGGACCTTTAACTTTAACATTGATCTACGTAAGATATAACCTGAAGAGCTGCAATCAAAGAATAAGTGACCTATATTTTCCTCAGCATTATCATCACGTAAAACACAATTCGAAGGATAATTAAGATCCCATCTACTGATCTTGTCTCTAGTAAGTAATTTTTCCCTCAACGCTCTTAGAAGCATGAGTGACATTTTTGGGATATAGTTTGGATACCAGATTAACTTGTGTAGATGGAAGTTATGACTCCTTCTTCGCACACCCTCCCACGCCTGCCTGAACGAGAAATCTTCGCCTCGCATCCATTTCCAGCCATCTACACCTAGCCTGAGCTTGTACTACCGTAATTTGTGTCTAATGGGGTCCAACGCGGATCATCACTCCAGCCAGTTCTGACCCAATAGTCCACCACCTTCTGAAGGTTATCATCCACCGACGAGTAACACAAAAGATTGGGAGGCATGCCGTCCAGCCACGGATCATGCCAGAAATAAGTCGATTTCCCGTCCCTCACAGTACGCTCTATGAGATTATTCGCAGCATGTCTGCTCTTCAGAATTCGCTTCCAAGTCCCAGAATTATAAACAGCACCCTTGGCCGCATATAGCCCTACAGCTGCACCACAAGTGGCCCTCATTTGATTTGCCCAGATACCATGTGAGTTTAGAAATCTCCAAGCAAGTCTCACGCTTGAAGCTTCATTGAGATCCTCTAACAGCCGTAGATCCACTTCGTCCTCAGATTTTGGTTTGCATAAATCATCCCACGCCCAAGAACATGTGTTCCCAAGGATGAACCTCCTACACGCTGCAATAATGGTTCTCAAGACGCTTACCAGAATGCGAAACACCTACATCCAGAAAGCAACCATACCGTAGATAGCGGATCTTACAAGCTCAATACGCCCCGCAACAGAAAGGAGTGAGGAAGACCACCCACCCATCATTCTCTTACATTTATCAATCAATTTCTTGTAATTTATGGCAGTAGGATATTTCACCGATAGCGGCAACCCCAGATATGCAGTGGAATAAGAAGTAATTTTAATGCCTAGATAGTCCGCTAGCATTTCCTTGTTCTTGGTTCCCTTACTGAACAATTCAGCACTTTTGTCCCAGTTGACCTCGAGTCCGTCAATGAGGAAAACTCGGCTAGCAAATTTTTAATGCCCATGAAGGAAATCTTGCTAGCCCTGCAGAGAACCAATAAGTCATCTGCAAACAAAAGGTGAGAGATGGAGCCATTTTGCCTCATAGGAATGATCTTACACGAGTTGATAGCTTTATCCACCAGGATAGAGAATGTATCCATAACAATAACAAAAAGATAATGGGAGAGGGGATCACCTTGCCGTAATCCTCTATTACTTCCCAAAAATCCATAAGGGGATCCGTTCACCATAACCGAGAACGAGGGCATTGTGATGCATTCTTTGATCCAGGAAATAAATATGTCGGGAAAACACAGCTGTTTCAAGAAGTAGAAGATAAATTCCCGATTTACGCTATCAAACGCCTTTCTTAGGTCCAGCTTCAGGCAAGCCCTCCCCCCATAGGATTACTAAAGTCTCTGATCTGTTCGTGGGCAATAAGAGTACAATCCGAGAGGAGCCGTCCTTTTAAAAAAGCTGCTTGATTAGAGGATATCAGATCATGGACCACCTCCTTCAGCCGATTTCATATGATTTAGCTGATGAATCTGTAAAGAACAATACAACAGGAGATAGGCCTGTAGTCCCCCAATCCAGATGCATTGGAATTTTTCGGCACCAGCGTTAGAAAAGTATGGTTAATTTGCTTCAGGATGGAACCAGAGCTGAAGAAAGATTTTATGGCAATAGTGACCTCCTCACCAATAAGATCCCAGTTGTACTGGAAGAAGAAAGCATTATACCCATCAGGCCTAGGCGCCTTGTATATCCCAATTTGGAAAACAACCTCTTTAATCTCCTCGCTTGACACCCTTCTGCTAAGCCATAAAGAGGACTTCTCCATTAAAATACGTTTGGGAACAACTTTGTTGAAGGTACATGAATAATTGCTCTGTTTGTACAGACTCTCAAAGAATAAAGGCGCTTCCTCCTTCAGGGCTCCATACATATTGTTTTGAAGTCCCTCCTGGTCAACAAGATGACTCTAGTTGTTCCTACTGGTCCTGGCTTTCATATAGCTGTAGAAATTCTTGGTATTCCTATCTCCAAGCGTGAGCCATTCTTGGCGGCTTTTTTGCTTAAACATGTCCTCTTCCATCTTCAAAGCTCGTGTCAACTCTCTATAAAGCCGAGATTCACTCCTTTGCAATTCTATATCCTCGTGGATATCAGGATTTAGCCTGATTTCATTCAATTTTTCCCTGCATTTCTCAATTACCATGTCGGCTCTGTATTTGCTAGCCCATCCCTGAAGAAGTGGCTTCAGTCTACTGAGCTTATGTACCAGCTGAAACATAGGAGTTCCATCAACCACAGTGCCCCAATAAGAGGAAATAACATCCTTGTACCCAGGACAGGAGGACCAATAGTTAAAAGATTGGAAAGGCTTAGGTTTAGGAGGGACCTGATTATGTAAATAAACCGCCATTAGGGAGTGGTCGCTAGTGCCCGCCACAAGATATTCAACATAAGATGCAGGACGAGAACTAAACCATCCAGCATTCCCAAAAGCCCGATCAAATTGCGCTGCTATCCGATCAGGCCCAACCCGATTGTTACACCAGCTAAGTCTATTCCCCTTACTCTTCAGCTCCTAGAGACTGCATCTAGCGATGCACTCTTCATAATCCCGAACCATACACTGATCAAGCTGGCGTCCCCCCACATTGTCTTGGGAAAACAGAACGCTATTGAAGTCTCCCCCAACAAGCCATGCAGTATTATTCATTAGTCTGAAATCAGCATATAGTTTATTCCACAGATCCTTCCTTTCTTCCCTCGAGTTGCGGGCATAAACTCCAGTTATCACACAAGAGAACATCCAACATTATTGCAAGAAAATGACATATGCTGGGCCGAACAAGACATCAGCCCCACACTCCAGACATTGGGGTCAAACCCCATAAGTATCTGCCCCTAGGAGACAAATCAAAGTTGTTGAAAGAGCTCCAGTCTTTCGGTAACACCTGCATACTCCTCTTGGTTGGATATTTGTGTTTAGTCTCAACCAAAATCACAGCCGAAGGCTTCAGCCTCCTCAATTTATCCCGCAGTTCCATCCTCCTTACTGAATTATTCAATCCCCTAGCATTCCAAAAAAAGTCATCTATCAACTGGATGTTTTTCTCCCATGGCCATTCTCCTGGAGATGGGTGCTTTTCCTGGAGGATGCCATATGAATAACTTCTTGCCTCTTTTTGACATTTTTGGGAACCGCAGCATGTTGAATAAGATCTTCCACTTCAAGTTCCCAATCAGGATTGTCTATTGCAATATCTTCAGGGAGATGATCCAACTCAGGAACGAAAGATTCTGCAATGAGGGAAGGCAATAGTAGCTGCGACTTTAGTTTGGCTGAAACAGGTTCCACAGCCGCAAGGTTGGGTGCTGTAGCTACATTGCTTCCCAAAATTACCATGTTAACAGTCGCATTCAGCACCCCTTGGGACAAAGTGGTTCTGGCCTCATACAACACCCTAGGAGCATGAGAAGACTCAC
>CM061142.1:739625932-739793974 GCA_030789695.1 Scilla litardierei
GCTCATCCCAAGGAATTTTGTTCCCCAAAAATCTTAGTTTCTCCCAAAATTTAGTGCACTCCAAATATAGTTCCACTTCAAAATTTTAGAGTTTCCAGCTAAATTTTCACTTTCCAAAAATATTAGTTTCTTCCAAAATTTAGTTTCCAAAGAGATTTTAGTTCCCCTCAAAAAATTTAGTTTACCCCAAATATTAATTCCTACCAGATTTAGTTCCCTCAAAAGTTCCATCCAAAAATTTGATTACCTCCAGATTTAGTTTCCCTTAAAATTTTAGATTTTAGTTTCCCCAAAAATTTATTTCCACCAATATTTTATGTTTTAATTACCCGAAAAGTTTAGCTCCTACCCAAAATGTAATTCCCCATAATTTAATTCCCACAAAATGTAAAATTTTAGTTCACTGAATTTTTTTAGTTCTATGTATTCTGTCTTCGCATTTCCTGGCATCGAGCAAGGAGTTAAGAGCAGTGCATGATACATGAATGCAACAGATATACATGTTGTTGGCAAAGCAAACATATTCCATAAGATCTCCCGCTGCTTATATTGAGCTTATTATGTGTTAACACATGTTGCCAGCATGTTAATCAAGGCAGGAGAAGCAAAGTGGTGTAAATTATTTTACCTAAGAGCAGTTTTTCTGCCCAATGATTTGTTATGTAATTTTAAATGAAAAATAATAACCAAAGCACAATAATTGTTATTCAATTTTTCAAAAAAATTATTCCCCAAAAATCTAACTCTGTTTTTGTGTGAACTAAGAAAAACATCACAGATTCATATTTCACACAAAAACATGCAGGTTCAATATAACATCAGGATATAACAATCACATCAGGATTCAAATTTGAAATCAATTTGGAACCCAATGAGTTCAAGATCATATCCTGTTATTTGATATTCATATTCATATTCATATTCATATTCATATTTCACACAAAAGCATTCAGGTTCAATTTAACATCAGGATATAACAATAACATAGGATTCAAATTTGAACTTAATTTGGAACCCAATGAGTTCAGGATCATATCATGTTATTTGATATTCATTTTCATATTCAAATAACAACAATGAGTTAAATTTAACAGCACAATGTTTTTATGTGAACTAAGAACTCAATTTAACATCGCAATGAACTTGAGTTATTCAAATAACAGGATACATTTAACTCATTGTTAAATTTATCTATCTATATTCAGTTAAATTTTCTGAGTTACAATATCTATCTATATGTATTGCGCAATGAGAGTATCACAATATGAATATGAATATGAATATGAATAGATAGATAAATTTAACCTAGAAATAACCGGTTCAATTTGAGTTAAATTGAACTTGCATATGTGTGAAATACATATAGGGAAATTATATGTGTGAAATACATATGGGGAAATTAGAAATCTGATGATACATCAAGGAACTTGAACAATCCCCTCCAACATCATGGAAATCCGCTTTTTTCTTTACTTTTCTATTTTTGTCATTTGACCTTGTGTGGCTTTCTTTTTTTTTCCTGATGCCTGATGAGTTCCATCTTGCTCCAAATTCTTCAACCTGGCATACAAATATCAAACATCATCAAAAATTGATTTTCAAGACTATCTGGAATTAATTTACCTCCAAAGCAAATTAACAATCATGGGAATCATTCCAAAGCAAATTAATCATGGGAATCATTCCAAAGTAAATTCACCATTCATAAAAGTTCACAGGTTTCTATTTCTTTCAAGTCTTTCAAGAATCAGACATGTACTTTCTCAATTGAAGGACTGAAAGCTTCCGTACACATACTTCCATGAATATGTAAGGAGCTAGCTACACATTATTGCAAATATCAACCTATATGAATATGATAAGCAGTAAGACATGAAAGAACCTATATGAATATGAATATGATATGAATATGATAAAAATACAACATTTAAGGCAATACTCACTCACCAAAGAAATCCAGAATTTGGATTTGGATCAACTCATATACATAGCAAAGTGCGCACAAAATTTGGATTTGGATCTTTGTGATATTCTAGGTATTACATAGTAAATATTAGCCTTATGCAATATATTCATGTATGAACTATGAAGTGCCCATTTTGCTGTTTAGTATTGCGTTGTCCACTGCCAAAAAATCAAAAAAATCAAATATAGTACTTGAAGGTCAAAAAGAGCCCGAGGTATAGCTAACGGTGATAGGGAACTGGGAGAGCTTTATAAAAAGTTTATAGGTCCAAATCCAGTTTAGGATACAGAAAATGGGGAAAAGAAAAGAAGAAGAGAAAAAAGAGTGTCAAAGTTATACAGCCCTTCTTCAAGAAAGAGATTCAAATTATTAATAGCCTTGTCTTGATACTATGAAATTTTGCAAGTCCTTATTATTTCATCACTCATTTTTCAATCTCCTACAATATGTTTACACTGTCATACTTCATATGCTGACATTAACCATATCATACAATCACAATCCTATGTCCCCACCCAGTATCCATAATACATTGTTGTGAAAAGCATCAGATGCCCTTCCCTTTTTTCCATCATCAATGTAATATGAGGTTGTAACACAATGCATTTAGATTTTATATGCAGATTGACCTTCCTGATAATAGTTCTTTCAGTAGAAACTCTTTATATTAGAAACTCTATATATTGGATATGTGACATTTATTTTGTTCATCTAGAGCATCTGAGAAAGAAATCAATGAGGAACACCCACCATTAAACAACTGAATGAAAATGATTTGAAGCTAGCTTATCAAATTCTAAGCAAGGAGTATCCAAGACAATGATATGTAATATACAGGCTGAAGTAGAGAGTAGCATGGTTATGGAATATATGATTGCCAATATACTTGACAACTTGTGGTATTCTCAAACTATGTGAATAATTGCATCTGATGACAATGGAAGGATAGAAATATGTGCTAATTGTTTTTGTACTTCTAGTTCAGCTTCACTTTCCTTTTCAGTAGCATGAAGTAAAACAAAAATTTGAAACATTGGGCATGGATTTAAAGTCACTGCCACCCCATCTTCAAAAGGCACCTACATATTTGACCAACTTCTACATACATACATATGATAATTTTTGACCCATGTGTCATAAACCTGAGTGGATTATGCTAATTGCATGCAAAATGTATTTTCGTAGTTTGTATATGCTAATCATTATCAATGGTACTCAGGCAAAAAGAATATGGTCAAACTTCAAACTTTAATTACGGAATATTCAAACTTCCCAGTTTGAAATATAACCAAATATTTAGAACTGGGAAGTTTGAACATATATTCAAAAAATTTTCCATGCATATAAACTTCAAACCAAATATCATCGGTTTATATGCATGAATATGTTCAAACATCCAACTTAAAATTCAAACGTAAATTCAAAACTCAAAAATTGTATAACTCATAACTCATTACTCATAACTCAAAAAAATTCTACATAACTAATAACTCAAAAAATTGTATATTTCTACATAACTAATAACTCAAAAAATTGTAGATTGCAAAAATGGTATATTCACATTCCAAAAATTGTATATTTCACATTCCAAACATAACTCAAAAATTGTATATTCACATTCATAACTCAAAAATTCAAACATAACACTTGAGAATCAAACATAAAACTGTATCAAAAATTCAAACCCAAAATTTATCTCTTACACTTGAGAATCAAACATAACACTGTAAAATTTAAATCCTCATGACACTTTAAATAACACTGAATATACCAGTTGAGTATTTTTGATATTTACATAACAATGAAGTTTACATAACACTGAATCAAAAATTGAGCCCCATGCATATAAACTGATGAAGAGGCTGCAAGCTATATAATAACACACCAAGAGTATGGACTGTTCAAATCACCTGATGTTGGATGAATTGAAACTTGAACTTATGAATATCCCAGTTAACTGTTCAAAGCACCAAAGGGTATGTTAAAAATTTGAAGTGTCCTGAGGTAAATAACACTGAAACTTGAAATTTTGATCTTCATATAACAGTATAACACACCCAGAAGACCCTCCACCTTGCAAAAATCTGAAAATACCAAAAGAAAATGGCTAACATGAGAAAAATGCCAAAATACATTGAGAATTGAGAGAATTGAGTGAATTATAACTCAGTTTGCAGTTGAGAGAATTGAGAAAGTTGTTTAAATACATAATGCAAAACTGAGAAAATTAATTGGTTAAATACAAACTCAGTTTTACATTCTCAAGCTTCATCCAAGCTCATCCATTCTCCTATTCAAGCTCATTTTAATTTCATACCCTATCCCTTCACTTATTTGAATTTCATTCTCAATTTCATTCTCAGTCAACATATTGCAATTTGAATGCATACCCTATTGAGTATGCATACCCTATTGAATGCATTCATGGGATAGGGTATGCATACCCTATTGAATGCATTCATTCAAATTACAGTAATGCATACCCTATTGAGAATGAAATTCATTACTGTAAACTTATTTGAATTGGTTCAATAGGGTATGCAGTCAAATGAATGGATATGCATTCATTCTCAGGACATTATTTGAAGCATATCCTAAGAATGAATGGATATGCATTCTCAACATTATTTGAGAAAATTTGTTCAATTAGCTGAAACTTTGTCCATGTGCTAGCTCCATGTTTTAGCAATGTGAGTTTGTCCAAGTTTGTCCAAGTTTGTCCATGTGCTTCTATTATCCTGGAATGAATGGATATAATCTGGAATGGAGAGAATATATGAGATTATCCAAGTTTATCCATTAGCAATGCTAGAAACAATGCTTGGTTATATAACAAATAAAAAACTGATATTATATCCTGGAATGAATGGATATAACCAAGTTTATCTCAGTTTATCTCATCCATTCCAAGTCTGTTTCTAGCATTGCTTCTATTATCCAAGTTTATCCATGTGCTTCTATTATCCAAGTTTGTCAATGTGCTTCTATTATCCTGGAATGAATGGAATGCAATGTGTCCTGAGGATTGACTGAATTTTTGCTGAGGATCATAGAAGTGGAATGCAAAAATTCTCAGGACATAGAAGAAATGCTATATTTAAAGTGTCCTCAGGACACATATATCTGAATTTTTGCTGAGGATATATTTTTGAGAATTTTCAGGATATATCTGAATGCAAAAATTCACATATAGCTGAATATTCAAAAATTCACATATATGTCTGAATGCATTTTTGCTATGTGTCCTGAGATAAATATTCTATATGTCCTCAAAAATCATGCTATGTGTCTCAGGACAATATTTATCTCAGGACAATATTTATCTGAATTTTTGCTATTTGAATTCAAAAATCCTCACCTCAGATATATTTTTGCATTCAAATATATGTGAATTTTTGAATTTTTGCTACTTCTATGTGTCCTGAGAATTTTTGAATATATCTGAATTATCTCAATCCTCAGGACACATATATCTGAATTTTTGCTGAGGATCACTTGGGAATTTTTGCATTCTAGCAATGCTTCTATGATCCTCAGGACACTTTATATAACCAAATTCAATAGGGATTAGAATTCTAGCATTACTATCTCATTTGATTTATCTCTTACACTTGAGAATTGACTGAATTTTATCTTCTATTATCCATTAGCAATGTGCTTCCATATCTCATCCAAGTTTGTCAAATGAATGGATATAATCTCATCCATTCCAGGTTTTTTTTGCATTCCATGTTTTAGCAATGTGAGATTAGCTATGTGAGTTTGTCCAAGTTGCATTGTTTTAGCAAGCTCCATGTTTCAATTATATAATCTCATCCATTCCAGGTTTTTTTGCAACTATCAATGAATTCTCACCAATTCTTGATGTCATCCATTCCTATGAGTTAATCTCAAAAAATTGATATGGCTGAAAAAAATAGATCTTCTAAATTTGCAATTTGATATAATTCATTGAAATTTGCAATTAGATATTGACAGAAATTGGAGAATGGACTGAAATTTGATATCATTCATTGAAATGGACTGAAATACCAATCTCTGAAATGCAAACAATCTTTGAAATGCAAATTTCAGTCAATTCTCAAAATTGATAACCACTCAAAAAAATAGATATATCAATATCAAACTCACAAAACTGTTTGAGAACTTTTCTAATTTGAATGAATGATATCAATAGCATTCATTCAAATTAGGTATCAGTCCATTTGATATCATTCATTCAATTTGATATCATATGCAGTTTGAGAGCTTGCTAATGAGAATGTACTGATTTGAACTAAGTTTCAGCTTTCAAAATTTGATATCATTCTCAGGACAATCTCTGAAATTTGAATGTACTGATTTGAGCTAATGAGAATGTGCTAGCTCTCAAACTTTGTTCATTCAAAATTTGATACCATTCTCAGGACAATCAGTTTGCAGTGAGCAAACAATCTCTGATATTTGATACCATTCTCAAAAGTGATAACCAATATCAAACTCACATTGCTAATGGATAATTCCAATATCAAACTCATAATCAACATTGACAGGACACTGAAATTTAGGTAGAAGAGTAAATTGAAATAGCTACTGGGCTTAACATAATTTACAGCCAGATCAACAATGTTTATCAAAAATCTACTTATCAACAATGTTTATCAAATTTTTATCAACAATGTTTATCAACAATCAACAATGTTTATCAACATAACATAATTTTGATATGGCTGTTTATCAACATAACATAATTTTTGAATCTCATCCATTCCAAAATTTTTGAATCTCATCCATTCCAAAAATTTTGAATCTCATCCATTCCAAAATGTTTATCAAAAGCTACATGACACATTGCAACATAATTTTTAAATCTCATCCATAACTGAATTGGCAATGCATTTCATTTATCATCAGTTAACAAAATCCTGTCATTGCTTATGGATTGCCAATGGCAATGACAGGATCAGTTAACAAAATCATGTCAATGAAATGCATAACTGATGATTGCAATTCTGTCCTGTCAATCCTGTCAATTGCAATTCTAATGAATTGCAATCCTGATAATTAATAATGCATAACTGATTATTGCAATTCTAATGAATTGCAATTCTAATGGTCCTGTCATTAGGATTGCAATTCTAATATGGCAATTCTAATATGAGGATAAATGAAATGGACAGGATTTTGGCATATTGCATAGAGATTAGAATTTAATTGCATAAACTTATAAATCTATATGCATATTCTTTTTGGCATATTGCATAGAGATTAGAATTTAATTGCATAAACATAGAGATTTATATGTGTAATTAGATTCTAAACATAGAGATTAAATTCTAATTGCATAAACATAGAGATTTTGGCATAGAGATTAGAATTGATAAACATAGATTTAGAATTGCATAGAGATTAAATTTGAATGTTGTGACATGATCAATTAAATTCTAATCTCTATGTTCTCCAATTTATATGTGTAATTACTCATATGTTGTGACAGGATCAGTTATTCAGTTATTTTTGAATATGAAAAAAACAATGAGAAATTGATAAACAATGAAAAAAACAATGAAAAAAACATAGAGAATTGATAAACATAGAGAATTGGCATACCTGAAAAACCAAACTCAAAACACCAAGCTGTGATGAAGCTCTAACCAAGGGATGAAGCTTTCACTGAGGAGTGTGGGTACATGATAATACAAAATTACACAGTCAGTAAAAAATTCAATTGGGGGAGTGATATGTTTAGCATTCCGTAAAAAATTCAATTGGGTACATGATAATACAAAATTAACAGGATACCAAGTTTAGCATTAAAAATTACACAGTCATTAAAAAGTTTGAGTGACCTTAGATATGTTTGAGTGAGTGATATCAGGACAATTGGTTACTATATTTATGCAATTAAATCCTATATTCTCATACTCAATTTCTCATATTAACATAAGAGTTTGTGAGTTAATGGATAAGAGTATGAGAATATGAGAATATAGATATCATAAGAGCTTTTGGATATCCACATACTCAATTACACATACTCAATTAAATCCTATATTCTCATACTCTTATGATATCCATATTCTGGATATCATACTCAATTACTCATACTCAATTACATATTAATTGTATATCCATATTCTCATACTCAATTACACATACTCAATTAAATCCTATGTTAATCCAAAAACTCTTATGATATCCACATACAACCTATATTCTCATACAACCTATATCCACATATCAAGTTTACTGAATATCACTCAATTACACATACTCAGAATATTGGTTACTCAAAAATTTTTATGAAGATTATTAACAGGATATCAGGACAATTACATGATATCAGTTTGATTGACTTGAGAATCAGAAATTTTATGAAGGTCACTCAAGAATATTAACTTTATTAACTCAAAAATTTCACTCAGAAATTTTAAATCAAGAACTATCACAGGAAAATATTAAAAAAATGGACAATGCAGTGGGGTGCTATGTTTGATGAGGGTTGAAGAAACATACGTTGAGCTGCTTGATCTTGGCGTGTGCTCTTCTTGATGTACTACTGGTGTGAAGCATGGCAAAGATGGCGAGGAGCTCTGGTGTGCTGATTGAAATATCACTCAGAAATTTTAAATCAAGAACTATCACAGGACAATGCAGTGGGGTGCTGATGAGGGTTGAAGAAACATACGTTGAGCTGCTTGATCTTGGCGTGTGCTCTTCTTGATGTGCTGCAGGTAGAAGAAGATGGCGAGAGCTGCTTGATCTTGGCGGGCAAATTGCAGGGCTAATTTGTGATGTGAGCAACAAAATTTCCCGCCCATTGTGATGTGATCAAATTGCAGGGCAAATGTGTTTCCCTCCAATTTTTACCTCTATGATGCAAACGAAAATGTTTAATTCAAATTTTTTTTAAAAAAATTATTTTAGGCTGATGTGAGTTCTGTGATGTGATCAAAACCCATTTGATTTCTTATCTCCAATATCTCATACTCAATTTCTCATACCCTATATACAAACTTTATAAACATCACACCCAATTACACATAACCAAAACCAAATTCTCTTATCTAATATCTCTTATCCATTATCTCTTAACCAAAATCTCTTATACATACAACAATACACATATCCACATACAACATTACACATAACCAAATTCTCTTATCCAATTTCTCTTATCCAAAAACCCATGATAACATCCCTGTTTTATAATATAGATATATACATATCCATATATACATTTACATACATACATATACATACATCTATTCTATAAAATAGGGATGTTATCAGGAGAAATTGGATAAGAGAAATTGGACACGAGAAATTGGATAAGAGAATTTGGACAAGAATATATTAATACGTATATATACATACATATACATATATACATATACAGCATATATATACATACATACATACATATACATACATCTATTATATAAAATAAGGATGTTATTTAGAGAAATTGGTCAAGAGTATATACATACGTATATATACGTACATATATACATGTACATATATTCATATACATCATACATACACATACATACATATACATACATCTATTCTATAAAATAGGGATGTTACCAAGAGAAATTGGACAAGAGAAATTGGACAATAGTATATACTTACGTATATAAACATACATATATACATATACATATATACATATACATTCATACATATGCATACATACATATACATATATCTATTCTATAAAATAGGGATGTTTTCAAGAGAAATTGGATAAGAGAAATTGGACACGAGAAATTGGATAAGAGAATTTGGACAAGAGTTCTATAAAATTGGGATGTTATCAGAAGAAATTGGATAAGAGAAATTGGACACGAGAAATTGGAGAAGAGAATTTGGACAAGAGTATATACATATGTATATAAACGTACATATATACATTTACATACATACATATACATACATCTATTCTATAAAATAGGGATAGTATCAAGAGAAATTGGATACGAGGAATTGGACAAGAGAATTTGGACAAGAGTATATACATCTATATTATAAAACAGGGATGTTATCATGGGTTTTTGGATAAGAGAAATTGGATAAGAGAAATTGGTTATGTTTAGATTTGTATTTGTTTATGGGGTATTGTTGTATAAGAGATTTTGGTTAAGAGATAATGGATAAGAGATATTGGTTAAGAGATATTGGTTATGTATAATTGGGTGTGTTGTTTATATGTAGTTTGTGTATATGAGAAATTGAGATAAGATAAATTGAGATAAGTTTAAATTTGAGGGGGAAAAAAATTTACATTGCACTCAATTGAGGGGGAAAAAAATTTGATCCCATCAACTTTGTGGGGGAAAAAATTTGATCACATCACAGTTAATCCCAATTTGATTTTTTTCTCCTTCTTACCTTTGCGCGCCAAGAGCAAGCAGCTCAACTAAGATCTCCCTTCTCGCCATCATCCCATCAACTTTGAGAGCTCCCTCCTCCAGCACCCTCTTCTACCTCCAGCTCCCTTCTCATCATCTTCAACCTCCTCCAGCACCCTCTTCTACCTCCAGCACCCTAAACGGAGAGCAAGGAGATCAAGGAAGAACATCACGGCAAGCACATCAAGAACTCATCTTTTATTTCGCACTCACATTTTCTTCTTTTAATTTACCCTCACCTTGCAGCTGAGAGCTCAAGCCCCCTCAAGCACCCTCAATCACCCTCTTTGTGGCTTCATTGCGTAAGCATCATTTATCATTTTTCAGAAATTTTAATATTGGAAAAACTTAAATTTTATAGCTAGAAGAAATTTGATTTAAGAGTATGTTTTGAATATTAGACTTCTGTTTTTTTAGAGTTTGACACTTTGATTTAAAAATTTGTATGGACATTTGGCATGATCATTTGACACTTGAATTAGAACATTTACTGTATGGACATTTGGCAGTTGGTGTGTTTTGAGTTTGAGCTTGAGAGCTTCATAATTGTCCTGTTAATTATCCTGTGATATCAAGCTTGATAATTTTTAAATGTGTATACACCAGCTGGTGTGTATGGACATATGTATCCTGTGAATTTGGCATATATACAGCTGGTATGTTATCTACAAGATAATACATATATACATCCCTGTTTATAATATCAAGTTTATGGCATATCAAGTTTATGGCATTATCCTGTTTATGGGGATATTTTTAAATACATAGATATATTTTAAATACATAGATATATTTTAAGATTTGTTTATGGCATTATCCTGTTTATAATATCAAGTTTATGGCATTATCCTGTTTATGGCATATACACATTTATAATATAGATTTAAAAATTATATGCTATCATAATTTCATATCACTAATGAAGTGTCTATGTGGATAATTGTCCTGATATGTTATCTACAAGATAATACATATATACAGCTGTTAATTATCCTGCTAAGATAATTGATATCAAGCTTGAGAATGGATGAGCTTGGATGAGCTTGAATAGGAGAATGGATGAGCTTGGATGAGCTTGAATAGGAGAATGGATGAGCTTGAATGAATTTAAATATTTCAGTGAATTTAAATATTTCAGTGAATTCTAAATTATCATGAATACTAAATTATCATGTTATCCTGTTCATAAAATTATCCTGTTATGGCAATTATATCCATTCTCCTGTTATAAGAGAATTTGATTTAAGAGAATTATCCTGTTATGATTGGCATTATTCATTCTCCTATATCCATTCTCCTATTCAAGCTCATCCAATTGATTTAAGAATTGCCATCAAGCTCTTAAATCAAATTCATAACAGGATAGCCATAACAGGATAATTGCCATCAAATTGCCTGTTATGATTTAAGAGAATTTGCCATAACAGGAGAATTCATAACAGGCAATCATAACAGGATAATTTTAAGAGAATGGATATAATTGGCATTATCCTGTTAATAAAATAATCCATTCTGAAATATCCTGTTCATAAAATTATCCATTCTCAAGAAATTATCAGGATATTCATAACAGGAGTACTTAAATATAATAGGAGTACTTAAAAAATCTTCAAATTCAAAGCAATTATAGCCATAACAGGAGTACTTAAAAAATCTTCAAAAAAACAATGAATATCATTGTTATGGCTATCATTGTTATGACTATCCTGATAGCCATAACAATGATAGCCATAACAGGAGTACTTAAAAAATGTTCAAATTCAAAAATTGATTGTTATCAGGATATTCTCAAGGATAACTTGGTTATGAATGTACTCAGCAAAGGAACTATTCAAAAATCCTATGCAACTGAAGCAAATTACTGAGTACTTAGCAAAACTGAGTACTTAGCAAATGTACTTAGCATACATTAGGAATGTACTCAGCAAATTACTCAGTACTTAGCATTCCTGAGTACTTAGCCAATGAACTAAGTAATTTTCATAGGAATGTACTCAGTTGCATAGTTCCTATGCTAAATTTATGCTTAGGAATGTATGCAAATTTTAGGAACTATTCAAAAAAACTGAGTAATTTGCATAGGAATGTATTCAGCATAGGAACTAAAATTTGTCCTGATTTTTTATTGATCATATAAGAGATTTTTTATTGTCCTGATTTTTTATCTCACATAGAAGGAGATTTGTGATAAACTTTGATCTCAAGTAGCATATAGATTTTTTATTGTCCTGATTTTTTATTGATCTCAAGTAGCATATGTGATTTTTTATTGATCTCAAGTAGCATATTTGATCTCAAGTAGCATATGAGATTTGTAATAATTGTCCTGATTTTTTATTTGTTATTTATCTCAAGTAGCATATGTGATAACTCAGATTTACATATAAATTCATATATCCTGTGAATTGCTACTTGAGATTTTTGAAAATTTAGCAACTTCAGATTTACATCACAATTGCAACATGATTTACTTGCAATTTACATCAAATTTATACTGTAATTGCAAGTAAATTGCAAGTAAATTCAAAATTTATAACAGGATTTACATCACAATTTACATCACAGATTTACTTCACATATGCAATTCATATATCCTGTGAATTGTGATGTATCCTGTGAATTGCTAAATTTATACCATATTCAAAATTCATATAAGAGATTTGTGATGTTGGATGTGATTTATAAATTTACATCACAACTCAGATCATTTACATAGAAGTGATGTTGATATCCTGTTAATTTAGATTGTCCTGTGAGTTGTGATGTTGAAGGATGTTGTGATTTACATAGAGTTAGATGTTGGATAAATTTATAAATGATCAACTCAGAGTTAGATCAACATCACAGCTCAGCTTGAATGTTTCAGCTTTGAGTTTTTGAAATGGTTCTTTGTATACAACCAAAGTGTTGAGTTCTTCCAATGAGTTCATTTGCATTTGAAATGATACTTTCATAATTTGAGTTCAATGTCATTTTGCTTGGAATGGCAATGATTTGCATTATAATTCTCATTACAGGACCCAAAAAAATTGTTCTTTTCATATGCAAAATTCACTTCTCTATGTCTTGCAAAATTGGTTTATCAAAAAAATTGGTTATCCTGTCAATTCAAACATTGGTTATCCTGAAATGTCTTGCAAAATTGGTGAAAAAATTGGTCAATTGGTTTGACATATGCAATAAAATTGGTTTATCAATTGGTGCATTTTTGACATATGTTTGACATATGCAATAAAATTTTGGTACCAGTACATCAAGAAGAGCACCAGCACATCAAGAAGAGCACACGCCAAGATCAAGCAGCTCAACGTATGTTTCTTCAACCCTCATCCCCACTGCATTGTCCATTTTTTTAATATTGTCCTGTGATATTTCTTGAGTTTTCTTCTGATATGTTTGAGTTCTGAGTGATATTTTTGAGTTAATAAGAGTGACCTTCATAAAATTTCTGATTCTCAATAATTTTTGAGTAATCTTCATAATGTTAATAATGCTCAACATTTTATTTTGGAATTTATCTCACGTTAGCCATTTTCTTTTGCAAGGTGGAGGGTATTTATTTCAATTCTATTTACAGGTAACTGATCCATATTCATATCCCTATATTTTCAATTCAAAATTCAGAAAGTTAGCTTTTTTATTGGTTTTTTGCATCCCTATATTATCAAGATTCAAGCTATCAAATAGAAGGAGATATTTTTTTTTGATGTATGAAGATTCAAGTAGCATATGTGATAACTGAGTTATATAATGAGATTTACATATAACTCAGTTTTGTAATTACATAACTCAGATTTACATATGTAATTATCAAATTTGTAATTATCCACATAAAAAATTTCTGAGTTATATAATGAGATTCAAGTTATATGTAATTATCAAATTTCTGAGTTATATAGCTTTTTTATAATTTATATAAACTTTCTGAGTTATATGATCAAATTTTGCATACACAGGATGTAAAAATAACAGGACAAGCTTGAGATAAAATTGGTTGTGTAATCTACTATTTTGAATAAGCTTGAGATAATTTTGAATCTACTATTAGGATGTAAACATATGTCATTATACAAGATAATTTTGCATACATGAAAATTGGTTGTATATAGAATGAGATAAAATTTTGCATCTTGATTCAGCATGTATGAAAATTGGAATGACATTTGTGATAACTGCAATGGAATGACATATGTGATTTGCATACACATATCAACATATCTTGAATCTCATTATATAACTCAGAAATGGATAGGGTGTGTTGTTTGTGTAATTGGGTGTGTTGTTTGGGTAATGGATTGTTGTTTTGTGTAATTGGGTAATGGATTATATAACTCAGGACAATGAGATAATGTTTTGTGTAATTGGGTGTGTTGTTTGTAGAAATGGGTAATGAGATATTGGATAATGTTATCCAATCTAAAAAAATTACATATCCTGCAATTATCAGGATATGTCCTGTTAATAACCCAACACTATTAGGATGTATGACAATGTTTAAGTACTCAGAATGTATGAAAATTTTATATATGCTATCAGGATATGTCATGTGATAGTCTTGATAATTACATATGCTATCAGAAGATAATTTTGTCCTGTTATTTTTGAATGCAAATTTGTATACATTTTCTGAGATAGTAAATCAAAAATAAGTTCAATAGTAAATTCTCAGATAATTACATATGCTATCAAATATGCTATTCAAAGATGTAAAAATAACAGAAAATTGCATTCAAAGATTATTTTGTTGGTTTTTACAATCTTTATACTTACATATGCTGAAATCTAATATTCTTAAGGATGTAAAAATTGGTTGTATAAGGTTGCAAAATTATCTTGATTCAAGTTTTCATCCATGCTGAAATCAAGATGCAAAATTGCTGACATGCTGAAATCACATATGTCATTCCATTAGATATGAGATAATGCAAATCAAGATAACTTGAAATTTGATTAGATTGGTTGTATATGAGCCATTTAATTTGATTAGATTGCAACTGAATAACAGGACAATGTTTGAATTTGATTAGTTTGATTATTTCATACATTTTGAGAAATTGATTTCTCAAGTTTTTTTGAACTGAATAACAGGACAATTGCATTTCTTTTGAATCATGGAAGTTTGCAACTGAATAACAGGACAAGCTTGAGAAATTGGTAAGTTTTTTTGAACTGACAATTTTGCCACTGTCAATCATGTGAATCAATTCCATGATTTAATATGAAATTTCTCAAGTTTTGTTGGCAATTGGCAATTCCATGTTTTTTTGAACTGAAATTTGAGTGATATTGAGAATGATTTAATATTGATTGATATTTGAGTGATATTTGTTTCCCTCCCATACGTATTTTTTCTAATAGGTTTGAGTGATATTTCTTGATATAAAATTCCTGAGTGATATTTTTGAGTGACTTGAGCAATTTAATATCTCAATTCACACATCCATTCACACAAATTTAAATGAAAATGCTATTTATCTCAAGAGCACTGAGTGACTTGAGTGCTTATTTTTTTGATTTTTTTGATTGGTTATCAACTCACATTGATAATTTGCATTCAAAGATTTAAATTGATTTTTTGCAATAAAAATGCATTATTTTTGAATCTCAGAAATTTAAATTGATTTTTTGAAGGGATGTGATTTGATATTGGTTATCCATTATTTTTGAATGCAATTTTCAAAAATTCTCAGAACTTGAAGGGGATAAGTTGGCATTGAGTTGGAGTTTCAGTTTGAATAGTTTAACAACTTGAATTATGGGTTTCAGTTTGGGTGAAATTTTACACATCAAATTTTCCATATGTTAAAGATGTTCTTGGTGTTTCATTATTAAATTAACACATATCCTGTCAGTTTGGTGAACACATTATTAAATTAACACATCAAATTTTCCATATGTGTTAAATTATTCAAGTGTTTCAGTTTGGGTGAAATTTAACACACCAAGAGTGTTATTACAGTTTATATACATGGGTTTGATTTCTTCATCATTGTCAGACAGAAATTTTTGAATGAATTTTGTGAATGAATTTTTGAATCAATTTTGAGTGTTATTGCAGCTATTTTGAATTTGAGTGTAAAATGAGATACACTGGGATATTCAACAGTGATATACTTTTTGTTATTCAATAGAGAATCCTGTATCAAAGAGATTGTGATATCCTTATGAATTTTGATATTGTATAATTTTGATCCTGTAAATTATGGGTGAATTCATATGAGTTCACAGGAATTGATCCTGTATATGAGTTCAATTCCATGATATGAGTTCAATTTCACATATCATAGAAATGTTTGTGGGTTAAACAGGATATGGGAGAGGATCCTGTTTTGTTTTGTGAGAGGATATGGGTGAAACATCTTGATAAATTTCATTCAAGATTTTGTAAAACATTGAATGAAATTTCATTCAATTTCATTCAAGATTGTTTCACCCATATCCTGTTTCACCCATATCCTGTTCAAGATTGTTTCACCCATTCAAGATTTGTTTTGTGATTGAATGAGATTGAATGAAATTTATCAAGATTGAATGAGATTGTGAACAAAATTGAATGAGATTGTTTCACCCATATCCTCTTACATTGAATTTGTTATTTATCTACTCAATGAGAATATATCATCTTGATGTTTACAAAATTTCATTGAGATATTTGAATGAAATTGAGTTTGGGACATGATTTCAGTGTGATGTTTTACAAAATTTCATCTACTCAATGAGAATGTTATATGTGAAATTGTTTTATCTTGAGTTTGGGACAGGATTACAAATTGTTTTATCTTGAATGAAATTTGTTTTATCTACTCAATGAGAATATATCATCTTGATGTTTACAAAATTTCATTGAGATATTTGAATGAAATTGAGTTTTACAGAATTTCATTGAGAATATATCATCTTGATGTGTGCACAAAATTGAGTTTTACAAAATTTTTAATTGAAATTCTCATTGAGATATGTGAACAAAATTCCATTGAAATTTCATTCAAGATGATAATTTTGTTATTCAATGAAATTTATCAAGATGTTTACAAATTTCATTCAAAATGAGCTATACTTGGATATTCAACAGTGATATACTTTTTTGTTATTCAATAGAGAATCCTGTATCAAAGAGATATGGGTGAACTCATTTTGTAAACAGGATCCTCTCATTTTGATATACACTTTAACTAAGGATATCACAGGTTTTATCAAATTTGTTTTATCAATTTTGTATATCCATGATATCACAGGATATGAGTTCAATTTAATAACAGGACATATCACGTTACCAACATTAAATGTCATGTGAGTTATCAAGTTATCTTTAATATGAAACACCAACATATCAAGTTATGAAATTTTGCTGTGAATGTCCTGTGAAATTTCATATCAAACACCAACATCCAAGGATACCAAGTTTGATAATTTGAGTTATCAAGATTGAGTTATTAAATGTCCTGTGAGTTATCAAGTTTAACATTTCATATCACACCAACCTGAACTTGAATGTTGGTGTTTGATATGAAATTTTCCTGAACTTTAACATTCAAGTTGGTGTTTGAAATTTTCTTGAAGTGAATACCAAGTTCACTTCAAAACACTGGTGTTAAAGTTCACATTCACATATCACTGCAAAACACCAGTGATATGTGAATGTTAAAACCTGGTATTCACTTCAAAACACATCACATTCACATTCACATTCAAAACACTGGTTAAAGTTTAACACTGGTGTTTTGAAGTTTGATTTTGAAATCACATTCAGCTGAATACCAGTTTCACATAAGGAATGTCAATATTCTATTTCATATGTATATCAATATTCTGTTTCACATAGGCTAGCAACAGATCCAAAACATTGTTATAAGAAAATATCAGATTGGCCAAAACAAATGCTTTTGTCAAACTGTTATATGTCCAAATGCAAAACATTGTTATAAGAATATATCAGTAAATATAGTATACTCTCCATATATATTGAGGACTACATTGCAGAAAATGTCCAGTAACAAAAAAAGTCTATTCATAATTGCTATGGGATGATCGACAGTGTATTGTGCATGATATTGAGGACTACAT
Organism: Scilla litardierei; assembly: GCA_030789695.1. Classification (NCBI taxonomy): domain Eukaryota; kingdom Viridiplantae; phylum Streptophyta; class Magnoliopsida; order Asparagales; family Asparagaceae; genus Scilla; species Scilla litardierei. The sequence goes on from CM061142.1 coordinate 739,644,356, forward strand.
TTATATGAAGGAGAGTATGCTAATATGCTTATATGTTTTCTTGAGCTAATATGCTTTCAGTTTCGTCTCACTTAATTTCAGTCTTCAAGTAATTTCATATTAACACCATGATTTCAGTTTGTGTATCAATATTGAGGTAGTCATCAATATCATATAGAATTTTGGTTGCGTTAGTAACTTCAAGTAGCTTTTGTGTAGTCCTCAATTTCATGTTAACAACATGATATTGAGGACTACATAACATATTGTCAAGTTCAGTTCTTCAATATTTAGGACTACTTAACATTATTTTAGCATGATATTTCAGTTTATGTATCAATAACATGATTTCAGCATGATCCTCATAAATTTCCTTCGCCTTCAGGAGGTCGCATTCGAAGCTCAAAATCAGCCGCGAATATGACAATGTCTCCTCTGAAGCATGTATCTTCAGTGAGTGATATAAGACAATGACCATGCTTTTGAGTTCAGTCCAGTGGCTACATTGTATTGTATGCTGATATATGTTTGTTTTTCTTCAGGAATTGGATGAGGGTACCAGAGATGGAAGAGAACACATTGATCGGCAATGACGAAGAATGCAACCGGGCTTAAGCTGCTGCTGCTGCTGAGAGTGATGGGAGTTCAATGGATATGTTTTGGTTCTTGAAGCCTTGCACTTATTTGGTCAAATAACTGAGTCTATGTTTCTGATATTTGTACACTAATAAAGATCATAGGATGTCCAGCTGTTAGGATGTCACAGTGTATGTTTCTCGCAGACAGGAAGAAGAGCATACTGTTAGTAGCTTACATGGTTTTCATTTTGTTAGGGAAGTGATTATCAGCACTCATTCATTGTTTTATTGGATGTGTGGAAGTGTGTAATTCTTTACTCTCAAATTATATTTCGTAGGAAAATACATTGTCACTATATGTGTTGTTAATTTGGGCTTGAGAATGATCTCTTGGGTTTAATTATTGTGCTGAAAATGGAATAAATTCATGGCGAATACAACCTTTATGAACTCGATGAAATTAGGATGTCAAAGTCCAGATTATCTCAGAGGAGGAAAATTCTTTTCAGTTGAAAAAACAAATAATCCTATTTAAATTTACAGTTTCTTTCCTAACTAACATTATACCCTGGGTGCTGCTGTTTTTGGTACATAAGATGGCTTCTTCCTAACCTAAATATAGGATGCTGTGATGGCCAGTGGTTCATGTTCATCGACTTAAGTGGTTGGGTATTGATGTAAAGTAAGTCTACCAAACCATGTTTTTGGTCCTCAAACAAACAATTGGCCATATCGTTCAAGATTGCCAAGTAACCGAATGAATGCCTTTTTCTTATCCAACGGAAGCGTAATATCAAACTTTGTCCTTTCAACTATGTCAATAGGAACATTTGATTTATCACCTGCAAATAACAAAACAAAGCATTTTCATTTCTCACTAAACACATTTGAGAACAAATAGTTACTGGGCAAAGACAAGGTTAATCACACTACATGTAGCCGAGAGGTCGTAGAACATAACTTGGATATTTAATATTACATTTGATTACTATTTTTGAATTCTAGGGCTGATTAGAACAAGTCCCAGTCATCAACAACGATCAGGATGCATTCACATCCTTTGCATCCAAGGGTCAAGTTTAATTCAAAAAATTGGGGGAATTTGAACTTCTGTTGGGAAAATCGAAAAGTTGAAATCTAGCCAGCATTTGGCCATGTCTCCCCCCACTTTTTTTTTCTTTGTTTTTCAAACCCCCCCACACAATCACTACATTTGTGCAAAATACCGCACATTTCCCCTTTTTGCAAAAAAATCCTCACATTTCACTTTTAACCCCCACACCCTACACACATGCCCACAATTATGAACTTCACCCCTTTATTTTCATGTGTTTCTATTTTGGACCGGGTTAAAAAATTTTCCCCACTCCTGAAGACGCCTGCGCCGAAGCTAGATTTTTGTTCGTTTAGATTTTGGAGTGGGAAATAATGTTTGGGGAGAAGAAAGATTTTAAGGGGCACGCCGAAGCCGCCCGAACCGAAGCTAGATTTTTGTTCATTTAGATTTTGGAGGGGAAATAATTTTTGGGGAGAACATAGATTTCGAAGCGATATCATAAATGAATGGTGCCCGAGGGCGCGGGTTATGCGCTGAATGAGCCCGCGTCGAAGCTAGATTTTTGTTCATTTTGATTTTGGATGGGGAAATAATTTTTTGGGAGAACAAATATTTTGAGGGGATATCTTAAATTGGATTGGGTGTTTTGTACATTTTTGTTCAACTGAATGGCCTGCGTCAGCTAAATTTTCTTCCGCTAATTTGTTGTTTCACGCTGAAGGCGGGTGCCCGCCAAATTTTTTGCCGCTACTTTGTAGTTTCGTGACGAAGGTTCCCACGACGAATTTGTTGTTTCACGTCGAAGACGCTCGTGTCGAATTTGTTGTTCCGCGCCGATAAATATTTCTATGCTAATTTGTTGTTCTTTTAAATTTTGGCTGCGGAAATAATTTTTTGGGATCAAAAATTTCGCGGGAGAAAATCTTAACTGAACCGTGCCCGCGGGCACGGGGTATGACTAGTCTATATTATAAAAGAGGGATGTTATCAAGAGAAATTGGATAAGAGATATCTATATTATAAGATAGGGATGTTATCAAGAGAGATTGGATAAGACATATCTATATTATAAAAGAGGGATGTTATCAAGAGAAATTGGATAAGAGATATTGGAAAAGAGAAATTGGATAAGAGATATCTATATTATAAAAGAGGGATGTTATCAAGAGAAATTGGATAAGAGATATTGGACATGAGAAATTGGATAAGAGATATCTATATTATAAAAGAGGGATGTTATCAAGAGAAATTGGATTAGAGATATTGGACAAGATAAATTGGATAAGAGATATCTATATTATAAAAGAGGGATGTTATCAAGAGAAATTGAATAAGAGATATTGGACAATAGAAATTGGATAAGAGTGATGTTATCAAGAGAAATTGGATAAGAGATATCTATATTACAAACGAGAGATATTATCAAGAGAAATTGGATAAGAGATATTGGACAAGAGAAATTGGATAAGGGATATCTATTATATAAAAGACGGATGTTATCAAGAGAAATTGATAAGAGAATTTGGACATGAGAAATTGGATAAGAGAATTTGGATATCTATTATATAAAACAGGGAAATTGAATAAGAGAAAATATAAGAGATGAGATTTTGAGGGATAAAAGAGGAGGTGGGGAATTTTGCACATACAACCCCGGTTTTTGTATTTTTGCCTATGGACCCTCCCCACACACACACCCACAATTTTTATTCTCACCCCTTCCGGCCATTTTTTTCCAGTTCTATGAAGATTTTGAATCTTATCCTACTAGGACAAAGCTTTGTCCTACGTGGCAAGTTTGTCCTTGGTGGTAATGACAATTTTGGGGGGACTTAAATTTTGGGGGGACTTAAATTTTGGGGGAAAACTTAAATTTGGGGGGAAAACTTGAAATTTTGTGGAAAAACTTGAAATTTGGGGGAACTTGAAATTTGTGGGGGAGAAAAACTCAGCCATTAAATAAACCGTGCCCTATGGGCACAGGTAATGACTAGTACATATATAAACATACATATATAAACATACATATATATATATACATACATACATATACATACATCTATTCTATAAAACAGGGATGTTATCAAGAGAAATTAGATAAGAGAAATTGGACAAGAGAATTTTGACAAGAGTATATACATACATATATAAACATACATATATACATCTACAGATATACATATACATACATACATATACATATATCTATTCTATAAAATAGGGTTGTTATCAAGAGAAATTGTACAAGAGAAATTAGATAAGAGAATTTGGACAAGAGTATATACATACGTATATATCTATTATACATTTGATAGTGTTTTTTGAATCCTAGGCCTGACTAGGACAAGCTGACTAGGACAAAGGGGTTGATAGAAAGACGGCTCAGATTTAAGCATGTGGAATGAACGGTTTGGATGATGTTTTGAGAAAAAATTGAGGAAAAACTTGGGGGAAAACTTTGCACGAGTGGAAACCACCAATCAATCTCCGAGCCAGCCCTTTATCTTTGACGCAGGTTCCCAACAGTCACTCCCCTTTTATGAAGAGACCGAATTTTTAAGAATTGAATGCCAAACGACCCGGTGAGCGCACGCTTTATGTACAGGCAAAACTACTATCTTTTCCCATTCCATGTACAGGCAAATCCGTAATACTTGCAAACAGTGAGATCAATTGCACCAAACTCCCAGAGCAGCAACTTTCAGGTCACCATCGCTCAAGTCATGTGAACATCGATCGCAAAAGCACTTCTCTCTTATCCCTTTCCTAAAAGAGCCCCATAAACCGGAAAAACCTTGCGACAATGAGATGATTCTCAAGTTTTGCCATGAAACAGCCACAAGGAATGCAAGACTGAGCGAGCGGGTGAGCGAGATCTCTCCGATAGCTCAAATCCGATAGCTGATTAATTTCAAGATCTCTCCTCTGTCGCCTGATGCCTTTCATCGCAGGCCGAATCCGGTAGAACTCCAGACTTCTGAACGCCACCACCGTCGAGGCATCTGCCTCATCTTCACCTGAATCCCAAGAATCAATTCGCATAACCAAGAATTGCGTCCAAGTAAGTACCTTTCCCGTTTAAAATCCTTTTCTACTCCAAACTTTTCCACAATAAATTTCAATTTACTTCTTGAACTTAAACTACATACGCCATGCTCCCACAAAACCTTTACAAGTCTGTCATTCTCTTTTATCTTCTTCTTCTTCTTCTTTCTTAAGTTCAAGAGAGAGAAATATGATAGAGCTCCTTCACTTTCAAGGGACAAATGAGGGCCAAGTTTTGGGATGTGGTGTGCACATACCGCTTAACTTTCAAGGGACAAAAAACTTGGGATTTTTCTCATTATATTTTCTCTATTGACTTTATTTTGATTTTTATGTCATGTTATTTGTTTGTATATTTGATTTGATTTGAGGACTTTTCGCATCTAGGTATGGGGAACAGGCGGATGAGGTGGGAAAATTAGAGGATTGGATTTACCCCAAATGTTGCGGTGATCTGCTTTTGGTGTGGAATTTCATAGGAAAAGAAAAGGGTACCAGCCAACTGATATACTTTCGCATGAATTATTGCATAACAAAGGTGCAGACGTCATGCATCCTTGGAGGGCTGAATCTACTTCTATAGGAAAATCATTTCCTTCTAACAAGGTTATAAATAGGATGGATCAGAAAGCCACAACCATCACACACGCACACATCATCAGTTCATCGCCAGCATCGGAATCTCCCATAGCAAACTAGAGAGAGTCATCAGGTCAATTATCTAATTAACATCATCTCTTTTCAATTGTTTTTTTATTGCAGGTTTATTTTTTGATTGCATAACGATTGTCTCATTGATCCGATTCAAATTTATTTTTTTCTGAGCAATTGTTTTTTGATTTATTTTTCTGATTTAAATTGTGGAATGTTTCAGAACAATCCGATCTGCGGGGATTCAGGTTTCTCCGTCAAGTAGTTTTTCCTCCCAAATTATTTCCAAATATGCCCTAATTTTCTTACACAAGTTTCTCATTTCTGCCAAGTTGTTGCAGAACTATTCGCGGGCAAATGCAGTTTTTTACACATGTTTCTCATTTCCCAGTAAGTTCTTGATTCACATAAACAGCGTTGAGGCGACATCAGCAGAAGAACGGAGCCCCGATCAAGTTCTTCATTTCCATAATTTATGCTTCAGCCCTTCCATTAAGTACTGCTGATTAATTTTCCCTCCCAAATTATTTCCAAACTTGCACCCATTATTTCAAAATGTGCAATTATCTTACAAAAATGTCTCATATTCCCTTTTGTTGTCAACGAGAAAAGCAGGTTTACACCGCAGAAGGAGGAGCCCCAAATTTCTGATCTCTCGACAAAAGAAGTTATTGATTCCCCTAATTTATGAGTCAGGGATCGTTTGTTCTACGGGCGCTCGCTGGTGCGTTCACTTATGGTGCATATTTGTTGTATACTATTTTTAAATAAGACATTAGTACAAAGAGTGACATTATGCTTAGAATGATGCATGATGGACAGAATTATTTACTTAAATAAAATTTAAAGAAATCCTCAGTTTTATTTAAAGAATCCTCAGAAATCAACTCAACTAGAGAAAATCAAGACAAATTTGCTAATAAATCGATGCATAAGTTTATGAGGCATGGTAGATGTATGTGTTACATGCAACTGATAATCTATATTACATTTAAATATTAATTATTATCTAAAACAAAAATCGTGGGGTCAAGCTGAAAAATATCTGGAGCAGCACAAAGCACAAATTTTTCGAAGTGTGCATCACATATGGTGTTCTTTTAGTTGCAACTGGTTCCTCTAAGTTTGGTGTTTACTAATCCTATTGTTTTGTTTTATGTGTTTTCTTCCTCTGGTTAGAGGACGTATAAAGAATTTGTATGTGTTATAATTTATCTGCTTGTGTTCTATTATTGTTTAGGAAAAAGAAAAAAAAAGAAATTATTATTTGGTCTTTGTTGTAAGTGGTTGTTCATATTTTGTTTTGTTTCACATTTTCCAGTGTTGACATAAGTGGATGTAGGATGAAGTGAAGCGTTGCGACTGTTAACATAGAAATATTCAATAAAATCGATACATATATGCATTCTCATGTAAGAACATCCATTTTTATACAACCTCCATGTTGTGTAGTTGACACCATTTTATGCTGGGAACGTGGATGTGATGCAATCTGTAACACTTTCGTTGTCGTAAATCAAATCGAATCTATGAAAAAGGGGTTGAAAAAAAGATGGTTACGATAAACATCGATGAAATTTTTTAAGGGCAAACAATTGGTTGTGGTTTAAATTTGGGGCAGGAAGATTTTTAATGAGTTTGAAATGTTTTAGGTGGGAAAGATTTTGAATAGAGGGAAGACAATTAGGTGTTAATCAATTTAACATGTCACGTGCCCTATGAGTAATTACTGATAAACATGAAATTGAACTTATGAGTAATTCAGTTGAAAATGTTACAAATTGTGGGTTCAATTTCTGTTCAGTAATTCAGTTGAAATTGAACTTATGAGTAATTCAGTTGGATCTGCACTTCTTCATCACAATCCGGTAGTTCGATCTGCACAAAGGAGCAACTTTTTCTGGTTTAGTGAAGGACTGAAGCACATCTGCGCCAACTTTTCAGGTAGTATCCAGAAAATTGTTTGTTTTGCCATCTGCGCCAAAGTATCCAGGGGTTTTAATTGTGTTAAAATTTGTTTGTTTTACATTCATTTAATCATATGATCAACTTACATTTTGAGTAGCTGTAGTTCGATCTGACTTACATTTTGATCAGCTTACATTCTGCGCCGAAGTATCCATGGGTTTTAATTTGTTTGTTTTACATTTTCACTGCCTTCAGTTTTTCATGTACTTCAGTAGTTCGATCTGAACAAAAAATTTTCAAGCGCGGTCTTTTTTACAATTTGTTTGTTGGACAATGGCATGCACAACTTATGAATGTCAGGTTGGTGAAGTAAACTTCATACATAGTCCATAGGCAGGCATTGGGGCATAGTCCATATGTCAGGTTGGTGTGTCTAACTGCAGTTGTGCATCTCTGCATCCATCTTTTATAAAATTGAAATCTATTGTGAAGCTGAGACATCTTAGTGCACCACTGAAATGCTCATTTGTGCAGGATGGAAGCTGAAAGGTGATGGTTGAGCAACTGCATCTTACAATCTTTCTCATTACAAGGGCTGAAGAAGGTATTTGCAATACCAGAAGACGATGCGATGAAGGTAAATTTTTTTTCATAAACATAGCTCTGTTAAGATAACACTTCCTCTCTATATAGCCTGTTGCTTTGCAGCTTGGAATCCCTCTTGAAAACATCTTTGCAAATCTATTACTTTTTGGGAGTTCTGGAGAGTTTCTTGGGTTTGACAAAGATGAGTTTACTTCTAGGAGTGGTGGTAAACCTACAGCCGTGCAACATATAAGAAAGGTATTTGGGTTTGGGATTATAAAAATTAAAAAAACATGTTCCATCCTCTTTTCATCATTTTTTAAATTTGTAATTTCAGGTGCATGACTACAAGACTTTGATCATGATTGGAGATGGAGCAACTGATCTTGAGGTAATGTAAATCTTGGACGGTTACCGATTTTTTACATTTAGGGTACCTAAATTTATACTTCCTAAGTTTGATGTTGAGAAGATCTGTGTTAAAGCCAGAATGCTTTGCCAAGAAAAAGGAAAGAGTTTAAACATGATTCCGTGTGGACATGATCTTTATATATTTCTGGTTAAGCCATGAATAGTTCCTTCTTTAGTAATCTGACAAGTTCTTTAATGTAGAGTCAATTTCTGTGCATTTTGATGTCAGGTTTTGATCTGTGTGAGGGTGGGTTGCGAGCAAAAATATTTCCTGTCTTTTTAATGAAAACACCCAAGGGGCATGCTTATGCATACAGTATATGTTAATTGTTTGATGCATTGAAATGAAAAAATCCAGCAAAATTTGAGTCAATGTTCCCATTACATGGCTTCTAGAATCTGCGATAGTTGGACCGAGTTCATGCATGCAGAACCATAAATGCCGTCTGTTTGAATGGAAATTGGAAATGATCTCCTATTGGACTCATACTGCCTTAACATATCACCAACAAACATTGTACTTAAATGACTAGGGCCTGAATACAAATGCATTGAGGATTTGAACAAGTTTGATGCAGTTTCACGCTAGCGTTAGCATGGGCTAATGACCATATAACAATACTGGTCATGATTTTTTTTTTCCTGTTTTGTATCCAGTATATTTAAATCTACAATGTTGGTTATACACCCAACAGACCAGTAGCCTAAGTCACTTCATTTTTAACATTTTGGATCAACACAACAAATTGTAAGGATGCCAGAAGTTTAATACAAGCTTTAACATTGGTATGTGCTGAACGGAAATCTGTTGTTATGTTGCCCATGTGAAATTGAACTTTGGTGCGCCTATTTTTACGACTGTAAATGACTTGATTGGTGGATTGACTCGATGTCATGACTGGAAGATTGTGTGGCCAGTTGGATCTTAATTTTGTAGGATTTTAGTTTAGTTAACATTGGGTATAATAGATATTTTAGTTTAGTTAACACATGGCTTCGGGATTCTGCAAATGCTTATTTTTTTCTCCATTGTTTGTTGCATTGAAATGAAAATTCCAGCAAAATTAGGATTCATTGTTCCCATTACATGGCTTCTGGATTCTGCAAATGCTTATTTTTTTCTCTCTTGCCACTTATGTTAATATATGCTTAAGATTTGCCCAGTTTAGTTCAGTTCATTTCTGCTATTTTTGTGGAATGTTTTCCATTACTAAGTAAACTCCAACAACAACAAAAAGCAAATTTTAGGATACCTCCACAGCCACAACTGGATGTTTGTCTTCTATCGTACACCCCTTTTCTACTATTAGGGTTGATTCCAATCACGCATTTTCTAAAATATGAGAACAGTCTCACCAAATCATGGTTCTTCCTTTTTCTCATGACTTTCCGTTTTACTAAACAGCTTTAACGGAAGAAGACAGGCTCGACGAGTGTTACACCACATGGATTGATAAGCTATCATGACTCCATTTACAATGTGGGCATGCCAATGGTTGTAATGATGTCTGCCAAATATTCTCAGATTTGAATAGATCACTATATGAGGATATCAGAAAGTGCTTGATGCTCTTTCATGTGCTTGATGCTCTTTTGCAAGTAAAGCTGGCTATGTTTTGGCTGCACACAAGTGATGTTCTATTGTAGTTTTTCTTAACTATTTATTTAAATATATTAGGATGGCTTATTCATTTGAACTATTTCATCCATGCTTGGAAGTTTCTCTACATGCTTCGCACAACGAAATAACTCTTGCATATGTTTGGCAAGTTTAGCATCTATGATACTTACCGTGTGTTAACTAAATACATTGTCAGTCAACACATGTAACCAAAAGTAATGATTAAAATGGATTAAACTATAATGTTGAATAACACCATAGTGATGGAGCATGATGACTAGGATAAGTTTTGGGGTGAAACTTGGAGGAAAAGTTTGAAAATTGAAATTTGGTTTGAACACTTAAAATTTGAAATTTGAATTTGTAAACAAAAATTTTGGTGGAAAAATACTCAGCTGACCCAAGCTTTTGGGGGATCTCTCTCTCTCGGCTGGGCCGAAGGCGCCTGCGTCGAACGTGTCCGTGCCTTAAAAAATTTATGAGGGGAAATAATTTTTGGGGAGAGTGACGAAGGCGCCTGCACCTAAGGCGCGAAGGCCACAAAAATTTTTCCACCGAATTTGTTCTGCGCCAAAGTCGCTTGCGCCTAATTTGTTGTTGTATGTCGAATTTGTTCCACGCCGAAGGTGTCCGCACCAAATTTGTTGTTCCGCGCCGAAGGCGTCCTTGCCGAATTTGTTGTTCCGTGTCGAATGCGCCTGCGCCGACTTTGTTGTTCCACACTGAAGGCGCCTGCGCCGCTACATATTTAAACGCTACTTTAGTGTTCCGTGCAATTTTGGCCGTGAAAATAATTTTTTGGAGATCAAATATTTTTGCGCCAAAGGCGTCCACGCCAAAATTTTTTTCTCCGAATTTGTTGTTCTGCACTGATGGCGCATGCGAATTTTTTTTGCGCTGAATTTGTTGTTCTGCACCGAAGACGCCCTCGTCGAATTTGTTTTTCTGCACCAAATGCGCTCGTACCGATTTGTTGTTCTAGCCGAAGGCACCCGTACCAAATTTGTTCTTCCATTTCGAATACACCTGCGCCGATTTATTGTTCCGTATCGAAGGCGCCCGTGCCACTAAACAATTTTTACGCGAATTTGTTCTTAAATGAATGTGGAAATAATTTTTTAAGGAACAAAGATTTCGCGGTGGAAATCTTAAATGAACTGTGCCCGCAGGCACGGGTTATGACTAGTACATACATATATACATATGCATATATACATAGATAACATACATATACATACATACATATACATACATCTATTCTTTAAAATTGGGATGTTATCAAGAGAAATTGGATAACAGAAATTGGACAAGAGTATATACATACATTTATAAACATACAAATATACATATACGTACATACATATACATACATACATATACATACATACATATACATATATCTATTCTAAAAAAATAGGGTTGTTATCAAGAGAAATTAGATAAGAGAAATTGGACACGAGAAATTGGATAAGAGAATTTGGACAAGAGTATATACATACGTATATATACATACAAATATACATATACATATATACAGATACAGCATACATATACATACATACATATACATTCATCTATTCTATAAAATAGGGATGGTATCAAGAGAAATTGGATACGAGAAATTGGACAAGAGAAATTAGATAAGAGAATTTGGAGAAGTGTATACATATACATATATACATACATACATACATATACATACATACATATCTATTCTATAAAATAGGGAGTTATCAAGAGAAATTGAATAAGAGAATTTGGACAAGATAAATTGGATAAGAGACAAGATTTTAATGGATAAGAGAAGAGGTGTGGAATTTTACACATACAACCCCGATTTTTACATTTCTACCCCTGGACCCTCCCCCCACACCCACACTTTTTATTCGTCCCCCCTTCCCGACCATTTTTTCCCAGTCTACGTGCACATGTGCACGGGTTATTTGCTATCTATTCTATAAAATAGGGATGGTATCAAGAGAAATTGGATACAAGAAATTGGACAAGAAAAATTGGACAATAGAATTTGGACAAGTGTATACATATACATATATACATGTACATACATATACATACATACATACATATCTATTCTATAAAATAGGGAGGTTATCAAGAGAAATTGAATAAGAGAATTTGGACAAGATATATTGGATAAAAGATGAGATTTTGAGGGATAAGAGAGAAGATGGGGAATTTTGCACATACGACCCCGGTTTTTACATTTTTTTTCCCTGGACCCTCCCCCCATACACACCCACACTTTTTATTCTTCCCCCCTTTCCGACCGTTTTTTCCCAGTCCACGTGCACGTGTGCACGTGTTATTTGCTAGTATATATATATATATACTAGTCATAACCCGTGACCATAGGTCACGTGGCATTCAAAATATTCACCAAAAAATTTCAACCCATTCAAAGTTGCACCCCCCTTTAAAATGTGCAGCCTCTTCAAAATCACCCGAAAAAAATTTGCAACATCTTCAAAATATCTCCCGACAAAAAGTTTATTCACATTCGAACAAAAATTTAGTTTCCACAGAAAATTTAGTTTCCCTCAAGAATTGTAGCTCCCCAAATAGTTTAGTCTCTTCCAGATTTACATTCCCCAAAATTTAAAATTTTAGTTTTCTTTAGATTTAGTTCCTCTCAAAATTTTAATTTAAAATTTAGTTCCCCTCGAGAATTTAGCTACCCGCAATATTTAGTTTACTCCAGATATAGTTCCAAAATAAATTAAAAAATTTAGTGTCCTCAAAATTTTGTTCCCTCCAGATTTAGTTTCCCCAAAAAAATTTTAAAATTTTAGAATCCCCAAAAACTTTAGGGGTTTCATCTAAAATTTTCACAAACTCTCATCGTATACATTGATTCATATACTCCAGCAACTCCATTCAATAATAGTGCTCAATTATATAATAGATTAATGGCGAACTAAAGCATATTCGGATCTTCAAATTACAAACTAACGTTAAGATTAAACCAGTGAGGAAAATTGTTTTACAGAAATTAAATTTTGAGGAGTTTGGCTTTCAAAATATTCAACCGAGATGAAACCAACCAATATAGTCAATGTTTGGCTAATAATGATGAATGCGGCAGAGATTATGTGGTATAAAGTATAAGACTGGGGTTTAACATGATACTATATGACAACTTTTATTGACTATATTTAACATATTTTTAAACTTTTTCAATAATTCACTAAATATGCAAAGTTGACAGATTAAAGCTTTACTCCATATTCAAAAACCCCAACCGAAATTTGCCATAATATGCATTAAAACCTACCCCAATATTGATAGAGATTATAAACATTGCATAGAAGTCTATCAATCAAGGTACTATAGCACAAACACACAGTAACTTATATAATGGCCCCTCATATTCATAAATAACCTATATGGGGAATAAGTGGTATAGACCATTGAATCATGCTCAGTGTAGCATATAGACAACTTAAATCTTGAATTTAGAATATCTAGAATGGTAATATGTGTTTATATAAGAGTAATTGGAATTTTTATGAGCCGTAACATAATCTGCATATGCTTAATAGTCATGCAATTTAAGCTAATGCAACCGGAAAGGAACTCTCCAATTTTCAATTTGCTCAATGAAGAAGAATTTCCCAAATAAGATACTCAAACATCCAGCATTCATAAATTTCCAACAAAAATTATTTCCAGTATTCACAACATTGTATCCAGTATTCACAAAGTTAGATGTTTCCAATAAAAATTATATCCAGAATTCTCAAAACCGTATACTCAAACATCCAACATTCACAAAATTAAATGTTTCCAACAAAAATTCAGATTTTTAGCAAGTTCAAACTTTCAAAAATACAAAATTCTTCAAAATCTCTGAGCTCATATATTTTTTGATCCTCTTTCATACAAACTGGACTTCAGATTATGTATAGAACATATTGTCATCGACTACTTCCGATTTTTTTATCCTCATTGATTCTGGGATATCCAACACCTTCATGATAAGCAAATTGTCATCAAATACTTAGATGATCCTTCACGTTTTCCAAAATGCATTGAGCCTGGGAAAAAAATTAAACAAAGTCCAAATTTAAAGGATTCTTGATAATAATAGCACGTCGAGGAATTAACAGTGTTCCTCATACATTGAGATTACTTGATATACTTACAACATGGACAATTCCAATTGAGCAAACAATTTAACCCACCAAACAATTTTCCATCTTGGCAGCATTAGCGTCATGGCCGTGTGAGCGAGGGAGAGTGGCAGTTGGGTCACAAGGAATTCATGGCACTCACGGTCATAGGGTTCCCCCGCCATTAACGTCCTGGTCCTTAAAGGAGATCTCGCCTCCAGCTGTGTCCAGCACGATAAGCGAACATATTATCGTCGATCAATAAGCTCCGTGCCTTCTGAAAATTTTCAATAATGCAACGGTTACCGCTTCAGGTACATGAGCTTCAAAATATGTTGTATCGTATCTGATAGATGTTGGCATATGAAATTAGAGATAAAAGAGAGTAGGCTACAAATGAGAATCCATACTGCTTGTAGTATTAATGCAACCCTTTGATCCATGTAGTATTTGCCTTACTATCAGTGCTCCCAATCATTGCACACCAAAGTTGTTGGTTCAGAATTTTGAGTGATCCTGCAAGAGATGGTTTGGATCAGAAAGTAAACATGTTGGACGTTAATAAAGTAAAAATGTTGGGTTATAACCTACTGAAACATTATGACGATGTTATCAACTCTGCCAGAAATTAACACAACCAAACATATTGGATGGATTGTATCATCCAGTTTCCCAAACACATTAGAAAGCCCCGACCCCTTCAAAAGTGTCACTTAATCAAACCTACCCCCAACAAAATTTCAGTGTGTATGAATATTGATTGAGAGAATGGCTCAGCACATGACGTTGGAGCAAACAAAATTCCAATGAGGCCAAAAGAAAATCAAAATCAGTCTACATGGCCGCAACCTGTGTTTCCGATCACTGTCGTAATGTTTAATCTCCAAGGAACAAAGATTATTTCAGCAGTTCACCTATCTCTCGTCACTTTACACACACAACGCAGGGAAGTGAAGAAAAAGTTGCAGCCACTTGTTTCATACACAAAAATTAGTGGTGAAGTTGCTTTTGAGTTCTCTTTACCTCACTAATTATTGTTTGCAGGCACTTGCATGAAGGGGGAATTAATTGAAGAGGCCGGTGCATCAAGTAGTCTAAAGGGAGATGGATACATGCAGCAAGCACTCAGTTAAGATCCTGGAAATTAACTGCACATCCATTATAGAAAGAAGAGATTAGACAATTCCCACCTCAGCTGAGTTTTACTCAGAAGTTGAATCCATGTATACTTGTGATATGATCATATACATATAATCAAGTGTATGGTTACATGTCAATAATCGACGTATTCAGTATTTCCTGATAATATGTTAAATCATAGATCAACTCTGAATTTAAGCTTTCATGTTTCTGTAAAAAAAATACCTGTACATTGCATGTGTAATTTTTTTAACAAATCATCACAATACATGTTTCAAACATCAGAGATCTCATTAACAAATATGTTGTAAATATAAAGAAATTTTTTTAACAGTGCTATTTATTTACTTTCGAGTAACTGGACCTAAGTTCCTGCTCAAGCTTATCAAACTCACAGCCCCCAATCTCCTCAGATGAAAAGTCTCGGGTTCCTTCTCCAAATTCCCCATCCAGTCTAGCGAGCTCGGACTCTGCATCGGCCGACTTCTCTAAGACTCATCATCCTCTACGTGTCTAGCTATTTGGCCTGCGATACTCATCGACAAATGACTTGACTCACTATCCACCACTGGGGCTCCCTCACTATATATACAACCAATGAAATCAGATTCTTAAATCTAAAACAACGACGACATTAAAGTCACTTGTGTCGTTTCTTACTTCACTCTATGTTTATATGATACATATTTATATCCAAAATACGGAAGTAAACGGACAAAAAATCTATTTTATAATCACAATGTCAACAGAATGGGATTAAGAACAATAAACATGAAAGAATAATATTGAAGATAACGAAGGCCACAAAAGCCACCGGGTCATAAAAATGAACCCAGAGATAAATATATATATTTATATATAATTTAATAAAAGGGATTAAATGAATATACCTCGGCTCATGTACATCTGCTTGCTACTAAAACCCCAGTTCGAACCAATTTATGTACATTCGCCTTTGCACTTCGCCTTCGCATACTGCAAGCTAGGCATGTATGAAGATTTCCTTGCCTCCCATCTCCTTGGTTCGAGCTATCACCAAAAATCAGAAAAAATTGTCAATTTTTAACATAAATCCATGCGAATATTCTATTTTTAACACCAATACCATCCTTTTTAATGCATCCATCATCCTCATAAACCGATCCCAACACTACAGAGTTCATCCTACTCTTTTATTTCGTTGCGATGGTAGAAATAATCAGTCTAGGATATCTATAATTTTTATTCGTAGAAAATTAAAAGAGAGATTTAATTTTGCACATAAACCCAAACAAAAATTCTATTTTAACACAAATACCAACCTCTCCTTCATGCATCCAGCATCCTGGTTTGAGCAGCCACATCCTGGTTCAATCATGTCTTACTCGACAACCTTATCGGATGTTAATTGTTTTCTAAGCTGAAAAAGAACACATTGAAAAAATAATTAAGTAATGCATTATGGTGCAATGGACGTGTGCTGAGAGATCACTAATTTCCTGTGCTTTCATGTTGTTTTCTGCATAATTCAACCGGAAGAAAAACTTGTATGTTGTTCATAAGAACATAACTGACACTGCATGTAAGAACATAACTGATACTGCATGCACATACCTGACATTGAATAAAACCACCGGTTTGTAGTTTGTTGGCAGCTATGGTCATTACAGCACATATCTGTCACATTACTGCATTCATTTGTTGGGTCTACAAATTAATCCATATTGGGGGGAAATTGTCAATAGAATGTGGTTTCAGATTTCAGAAAAAAATTGTCTACAAATCAATACATACATGAACTGTGAACTGATGCATAGATACATTGAAATGCAAACTGTGAAAACTGTGAACTGATAACAATAGCATATATTTCCAGCCTGTAATCAAAAAGCACCAAAGTGATTGTATGCTGATTTCCAGCATGTATTTCAGATGTTCAATTTGATAATTAGCATGCATTTCAGATTTCTAGCACGTATTTCATATTTCCAGTATGTATTTCAGATTTTCAGTAAGCAAACTGTGGACAGATAACAATAGCATATTCCACAATAACACAATGCTATGGAACTTGTACTTATCCTGATGCATAGATGTACCTGATCATATAATTGTAATTATTCCACCAATAAGCATCATATCTTGACACCCAATTTAGCCTTTAGCAACCACCGAATGAGCATAAGCAAGAATTGTTTCAGTACAATATAGAGTTGTTTCAGCATAAGCAAGAATTCAAGATAACACTTCTAGCAGAGAAACTAATTCTCCTACGCCCCCATTTTGGATATCGGATATAAAGCGGGAAGCATTATTCATCCCTCTTTTTATGCGATCTTGCTAACCTTCTCAATCAGAGCATCAACGTAAAATAACATAACATTTCCTTATATATGTGAGGATACAGCATAAAACTATAGAATACACGATCCCCTCCTGCAAAAATATCTAGACCAACAGTAATTCACATCATGCAAGCATGGCTTTGTTGAATTGATAAAGTGTCAAAAAAACAATAACCATAGAAAATCAAACAATATAGGCTTGCAAGCCTATACGAAAACAATGAATCTAAGAAAAACTAATGATATTTATAGCATTGCCATTAGGATGTTCTGACATCATAATGAAAGGATCATCTAAACATGGTATAGTTCAAACCAAATATAGCAAATGAGTTTGCAGTTTATAACCCACTGTACAAGTACCTCTTGATTGGAAGACAAACAAAGGTCATAACTGTTGATACAATAGTAAAATCTCGTCTAAAAATAATATTATGAGTTAAAATAGTACAGGATGTCTAAGTTACGATGATCTTCATTCGACCAAAATTCTTGAAAGAGTCAGAATGATAGATATCAGAAGGCATCAGAAACATCATCAGAAAATGTCATCCTGTCTAGATATCTTCACACGTGTATCAAAAGATAATATGTACTCAGGGTTAAACCAATATGGTTTCCAAACCATGTTACATCGTGTGTAAATCAAATAATGTAGAAATGGAAGGATATTATCCTTAGATGAAACAATATCATCTTTGAACGATGAAATTCTAAGTGATTTTTGCATGTTTTTTAGTCGCACAATGTACTCAGGGTCAAGCAATGAAAATCTTCGCACTGTAAAAATAGACACATTTGGATGATCAAGTCAGTATTATTAGTCGTAGAGATTTCATTAAAAATATGTCTATTTTCTGAAAACTATGTTATACTATCATTTCTAATACGTTCTCATTTGCTCTGGCATACTCCCTCTTAATGAAAACAATCCAATGTGAAGTCATATTCCCTCAAGAAACAATCAATGAGAAGGAAAAATTAATTTACCGATTCTAATAGGACGTTCGATGCTTTGAAATCTTGATAGATAACGGGCTGCTCGGTCTGGTGGAGAAAGGCCAGGCCTGTGGCTGCTCCTACCGTGATCTCTAATCTTGCTGCCTATGGCAAAGAGCAATTTCAAAAATCTAACCAGTAAACATCAAGAATCAATAGATCACATGCCTAAATGAACAAATACCATCAAAGAATCAACAGATCTTACTTGCAGGTACAATCCAATCCATTGAGCAAGAGGGCAACTTAGGACATTTCCAAAAGCTACGACGTTGAGGAACAACCTGCCCGCAACATGGACTCAGAGAGCTAGATCAAATCCTCCATCTTGTTCGAATATGGGACCAAAAACCTAACATTGGATGCAATTTAAATTCAGATCTGCTGCTATTGACGACTCGATCTAGAGCTTACCTGGATCCGAATCTGGGATAAAAACCTTAACATTGGACGCGAGAGATGGATGATTTTTTTGGCAGAAGGGGTTGGGGCAACATCAGTTGAAGGGGCAACATTGGATGAGTTTTTTGGAAACATGGTTGAGTTTTTTCAACTACCCCCAAACATTTCTTTTCAACTTCAACTGCAAATTTAGATTTTAGGAAGTGAGACTTACTATATCGGTGGTAATTAGAAGTAAACATCTTGAAGATGATCAGGCTGTAGCAACAAACTACAAATTGAAACCAAACCGATTGCAATGGCACTTAAAGCAAGTGAAAAACAGCTATATATAACTACAAATTAAGCAATCAGAAGCAATATATTAACCACTAATTAAGAAATTTTAAATACAGATTGATAAAAATTAATCTTTCTCAAGCTAAAATCTCAACTTGGGAATCACTTATGTTGTCGTAATCAAGTTAAAATTTATCTTTTCATTTTGGCATATGAAATAAGTTATTCATTTTGGGTTTTCCTTGAATTTTTCATTCATAATTCAATTCATACTTGAGCTACACAATCAAAAATTTGGGAAAGAATGAAAGAGAGAGGGAATCAAAGCCATACATTTTGCTTTAAACTCTTCTTTTTTTCCAGATTATATCTAGTAAACTCCAAAAACTTCAATTGCAAGATCTTCAACAAAAATAGTTTAGACTCTGTTATTGGGTTCCATAGCTCAAATCCCTATACCAACAAAATAAAAAGCAATACATTTACTCAAAACCCAAATTGGGTTTTCTTGATCATTTCAAACAATTATCACACAAATGACTACTAAACAAACCGAATACGCATTTCAAATAAAGTTGTCAACATACCTAAAGACGATCAGTAACAAAAAAACTGCAATATTAATTCTAACACAACTAACAGAATGAGCCACAAATTTGATTTCTATCGATAAATCACACAAAAATATATTCGTCCCTTAAAATAACTCTAAAAGTATGATCTTTTGTTATAAAAAATCTAGCAACAATGTGCTTGTGTTCATAAACATAGGTCACTGCTTTTGCATTATCATCAATGAATCCAAAGAACAAAAAATAAACTATAGCAAGGAAAAATGATAAAAAGTGAAAAAAAAACCTCACATGAATGATCTTAATGCTTGGTTTCATGTTCGACCTCAACCAATTGTAAGCGATTGAACCCCCAACTCCACTCAGCCAGAGGCAATCTGCATCAAAAAAGTAAAAAAAAGCTGCTGAAAAACTGGGTAAGAAGAAAAATCACATTTTTCAACCAAGGATGCACCTTTATACACCAAAGCTCAACAAAAAAATCCAGCATTTTCCTTGGCGATAACTCAACTAAATAATGCATTTTTTTACATGGCGATATCAAAAAGGTCTTATCTTGTTTACAACGAAACTGAACAAAATCAACACACAAAGTACCAAGAGTTATCACATAATTCTACAAAAGAACCTAATTCCTATTTTATCATAAAAGAACCAAGTGTTACGGTAATCATCTTATGAGCTGGAAGAACATCTCCTCTATTGGAATGGAACTCAAGAAGAGCTTTTCCCATCAAACCGGTCTCCAATGAAAAAAAATTAAATTAAATTAAACATAAAAACATTTGGTCTAAAAGAAAAAGGTATGAAGTTAAGAAGTACAGAAAACAAAAAATGACTTGTGGATAATACATTGGAAATAATTAAGTAAAGACCTCGGAACTGATACATTTAAGATTTAGAATAGCATATCCCTTCCTTTGAGCATCATCTACGATTAAGATTTCAGCTTTCCTATATAAAAATAAAAAATAAAATGGTTAGCAGTATATATGAATTGGACATGAGTTGAAGAAAAAAGTAGAAAAGAAAGAAAGAGCAAAATACCTTCTCCAAACCAACCTTCACATCATCCCAAATACTTAAATCAGGCTTCCTTTTGTTAAGGGTTAACAAACAAAACAAAATTTTGAATCAGCATTATTTGCCCAAAATGCAAAATGCAACCCCAAACGCCCCAAAATTGAATCAGCTTCTTTGCCCAAACGATTCAATCAGACATGCAAGAAGATAGAAAAGTAAGCGTTAGTTCCTTTACCCAGCAAATCCTCGACATTCCTCTGGACGCCCAGCAAATCCTGTGTAGGGTTTTCTTGAGTCTTGACAAATTCATGAGAATTTTTCCAATCAAGAAGCAAATCCTAGAAATATAGAAAATAGATACAACAAACAAAATTAAAACCCTAGAAAATAGATACACAATCAATACAAAACCTGTAGATGATGAGATCGCCATATTTTTTCTTCCCTTCCTCTTCTTTGGGGGGAGAGATCGTTGTTTTTGTGGGCATGCCGCAGGTAGGCTTGGAGGGGGGTGAGCCGGTGAGGTAGAGAGGGAGGGAGACCCAAGTTTAGGGTTGCGTATTGATGAGTTCGTTGTTTTTGGGGGCCTGCCGTAAGAAGATGGGGGGCGAGAGAGAGAGATCCCCCCAAGTTTGGGGTTGCTGAGCTATTCCGTATTCCCCCTTTTGTTTTCAAATTGAAATTTTCAAACAATCCTGTTCCCCCGTTATTTCAAATTGAAATTTCAAATTGAAATTTTCAAATCTTTTGTTTGTCCCAGTCAGCCTATGATTGGACATATGACTGGGACAAAATTCAAAAAAGGTTGTGTTTTATAGAATAGATAGATAGATATATATATATATATATATATACACTAGTCATAACCCGTGCCCTAAGGGCATGGTTCATTTAAAATATGCTCCCCTCAAAATCTTAGACACTTAATTTTAAACAAACAACAATAATTATAGCGCAATAGTTTTAGGTCCCTCTCAAAATCTTAATCCCCCAAAATTTAGTTCTCTCCAGAGAATTTAATTCTCCTCAAAAATCTAAAATTTTTAGTTTTCCTCAAAATTTAGTTTCCCCAGAAAATTTTGTTCCACCTATTGTTTTTTTGTTCCCCAAAATTTTTTTAGCCCCCCCCCCAAATATGTATTTCTCCCATTATTTAAACAAATTTTCTATGCTGAAGTCAATATTTAATTGTCACTTAACTCTACCTGCGGACTTGAAGAACACTGGCTATACATTATCCAGTTTGTAGCTTAATTTAACCACCATCACATTTGGCCTGGATTTGTAGGCTTCTCGGCACACTTCAAATGCACTTACAAAAAAAAGAAGCTGTTCTATTTTAGAATTTGTCAACATTTTATTGATCTTACTTTTCTTTTTGTTATGAAATAGTTTGAGTCTTTCAATTTGATGTTCTCAGCATAAATTTTTTCAGCTTGTCTTGTGTTTATTTTCTATGTCCCTACAACCCTATATAATGTAGGTTTACTATTAGCTGTCGCTTGAAAGCTGCGGAATTGTATTAAGGCATGTATGCTTTTTTCTTTTTAGATTCTTTTTTGTGACACTTAACTAATAATGTTTACAATAACACATATAATATTATCATAAGTTTGGTATTTCACCTCCTGCAAAATCTAAAATAGACTTAAAAAACAAAATGCGATCGAGTATTCACATTGCTCCATAACTTGTTAATGGGTTTTCAAAGAAGAATCATTCCCAACTTTACCCTTGCACAAAAATAAAAGAAAAACATGGAATGTTCCATATAGCAATCGACTACTCTCAGAGATGTTTCAGTTATGCTTCTATTTCAAATAGTAAGACAACAAACATGCATAAATAAAGGCCTCGATATTCTTTGTGACTCTAAGGATATGCCCAAGTTCAGCTTTTTGAGTTTTAAAGTTACATCTAAAAAGATCAGAAGAAACTGCCATATGTACGGCCATAAAGATCCATGTACTAAAAAAGTATGTGACATGTGCATATATTAGACATTCATAGGCTAAGAAAATTTATGCTAATGATCTATTTCTTGATTCATGTAGTAAAACAGAATTCCTCTGATCAACCACGTTTCCTGACGCACAGAGGATGCTAACGGTCATCACAATGTCCTTGATTCATCATTCAACTCAAAGAGATAAGCATTTCCCTCTTGCAAGAAATTATCATGTACAAACAATTCCACCGTGCAAAATTACATCTCTAAGCTTCTCGGTCGAATCAAAAGCAATGAAGCTAGGAGCAATGATTTATACCTGAAAATGCAATTTACATAATTATACCTGAATATGCAATTTACATAATTAATTAAACTATCCTTAAATTTAACTTAAATGATTGAGAGGACTACACTCACATTTATGTTTCTGCTTGCAAATTCATTCACCACGGCTTTGGTGAAGCCAGTCAGCCCCGCCTTTGTCGTGCTATAATTAGCTTGGCCAATGTTAGGCTTTATTTAAAAAAAAATTTGAACTCAAGCTTTTTCATGATAGTACCCAAAAACATGAAAATCCCAATGCTAATAGAAATTTGAACCTTTGCATTAGATTGATTTATTTTCTCCTCAAAATCGTCAAAATGCTACTCCCAAAGAATCACCTTATATTTTATCAACTACAAATCAAGCTTAAGTGCATGAAGAGCCTAAATACAGAATTCTTTAGTCCGATATCAACATAGCTCAGTTCCTAAAAGTAGAATACATGACAATCCACAAATTTCCCAAAAGATGCCGAGTTTGAAACAAATGCCACCTATAAAAGACCGCATTATATAAAAATGCTCTGTGTCTAGTTTAGCAGGAACTCTCACAATGCGAACAAATTTAACAACGGAATTGTTGATGCTCAAATTTGAATATCGCCACCCAATTTGCAATCAAAACAGACAAATGATGTTTTCATTAAAGAAGTATAAGAAACAATGCAACAAACCATTACTATAGAGAAGGGAAAAGGAATTAACTGACAGCCAGTCATGTCAGCATTGAGAGAAAGGTAATCATATTTTTAAAAATTTTAAAAGCAAAGTTTTGAAGATTTCTCCCTAATTGCAGGATTGAACCCGTTATTTCCCCTAACTCATCAAGCCCCCCCCCTCTCCCAAACTTTCCCAGATACAAACCCATCCAATGCATTTTAATCATAAACCCAAACAAATAACCCAAAAATTTGAAAGTTGACCTCAACCATTAGCTTTCTTGACAAACTATGGGTCAATCAACTTGCTGCAGTTTAATAAAAATAAAGCTTCTTTCATTCTTTCATTAATATACACACTGTAATGCTCTGACGTGGTCAAAACCTAATGGGTTAGGCATGAGAGAGACTGACCAACGGTAGGGAGAGGTAATGATATAGACTAATCAGCGACATATGGGTGGCATCTTTAGCTCCGAAATGGGGAGCTCTGACGTGGGTCAGAAGCGAGAAGATCCTGAATGCAAGAAAGAAGAAGGCGGGTTACAAAGAAGAAGAAGCTCATGAACCTATCAAACCTTAAAAAACATCAGGAAAAAAATTGCCTTTTGTGAACCTGATCAGAAAAACTTTAAGGAATTCTAAATCACAAAAACTTTAAGAAATTGTGTTTTATTTTAACCTGTTTCTAATTGATGCGCTTTAGGTCGCCTGCACCGTGGAAAAGGAAGATATCTGCAAAAATAGCCAAACTTTAGTCAAAATTGATATTGAAGTAAACATATGAACAACCCAGGGAACTCATGAATTTTTCTGATTAGGCCATGATGAACAACCCAATGAACTGTATTATAAAAATTCAATAGTCAAAATTGTTTATAGAACAACCCAACTCACATTTCTGCTCTAATCTAATGTGAAAATTATTCATTGGGCATGAAAGAGATTTTTTTACAAAATATGACTAAAGGATTTTAACTACTGTGTTTATAGAACCCAACTAACCTTTCTTCACTAATCTGTAATAGAAAAATCTATTAGTCAAAATTGTTTATAAAACACCCCAGCTCACCTTACTGCTCTAATCTGATGTAGAAATATTGTTTATTAGTCAAAATTGTTTATAAAACAACCCAGCTAACCAAATCACAACCCATGGATCTGTATTAGAAAAAAAATCATCAAATCATATTAGAGCAGAAAACTCACCTTTACATCAGAGCAGGAAAAAAAATTTAAGGTGGAAGAGGACTTCATATCATATTTTTACCTTTGTTCACGTTTAGTACTACATTAGTTGCCCTTGTAGCTGGCATTTAGGATATGTAAATATCAATACAGTAGTTGCACGTTTTCACGTTTAGTACAAATGTATTTCTCAATCTTCAAAATAAATGACCCAATCATAGTCAGTTATGTTGCATAGAAAGAGCGAGGTGAAAAAAATGTTAACCTTTTTTGGGCAATCTGCTTTCAAAGCAAGCGGCGTACGTGTAAGTTTGCTCCTCTCACCCTAAGATTCAACTCCTCTACATCACCATCCAAATGATCCAGAGCCTCGTTCTTCCTGCATGAGCCAGAAACAATGATATGATCTAAAGAGGTTTTTTAAAAAAATAAGTGAGCAACATGTCCATGTTATTCTCTCTTAGCCAATTGTAAAAGGTGATGATTGTGATAAATTGGTATGTGCACGGTTATGTATAATTTTGTTAAGAAACAAAATGGTCCATTCATGTTCCATGTTATGTTCATAGACGGTTATGTTTGTTAACATTTCTCCAATGCTGTATGTGCATTTAAAACGATAAAACAAATGACCAATACGTAAAAATGTACAAATCCTCATGTCAACAAACCAATTCTAATCAGAATCCTAGAATTATATAAAGTTTGAGTTTGTCATAGAAACAAACCAATTCTAATATGAATGATGTTGGGGTTTTTGAGAGAGAATGTTTTGTGAATGGTGGAGTTGCCATAGAAACATAGAATAACAGGAAAACCTAATGGGATAACTGGAAACCTTTGGTAGCCAAATTGATGTTCTCAAAACTGGAAAACATCAATATAATCAATAAAAGTTAATAACTGGAAAACATCAAGTTCTCAAAACTGAGTCAGTTGTAGGTTAGTTGGTTCTAGCAACTAAAGAAATTACATAGAGAATGTAACATCAAGAAACCTGATGGGAAGATAGAAGAATGATATTGGTAAAATAACTGGAAAACCCCCTCAGCAAAAGATGTAAAACATACCTTTAATTTACTAACAGAAGTTTGTAGAAATTGGATCCTGTGTTCCATTTCCTCGATCAGCTTATTGTGCTCATCTATATGAAGGACTTTAGACATGGCAGATGTTTGATTGGATGAGAAGTTGTTTGGGGAAACCAAGTTGATTGGAACCAGCCTATGGCCTAGTGGTACTCGCCCTCCCCTTGTAGTGGTAGGTCAGGGTTCAATGCCATCCTTTGTAACAAAAAAACTACAACAGCGGTCAAGATTCAATGTAATAAAATGTTATTTATTAGATCCAATCATCGCAAATAAAGTAAACAGCTAATAATCACATATCTCAGTCAGAGAGAACAAAAAAACTGAACCGATATCAAGACTTGGCTTTTATCTAACTCCAGTTAGCTTCCATAAAACAGTTCCATTCTTCGACGCAATAACTTCCATATTTGTAAATTTTCCTTGCTTTACTTCTAATTTTTTCTCAATATCTTTCACTAAGATATCATAATTTCTTCAAATGAGTTCAAAGATTCACTGTTCCGAAATATCATGGGTTTTGTCTAAGAATAATTGATAGATAATGAACTGTTTTTGACATTACAATTTACATGATTTGTTTTATAGAAGAAATTTTTGGAAGATAAGGAATATATCTGAACGCAACATACAAACTGAGAATATCAAAAATCACTAAGAACTTTGAAATGTTTGTAATCGTAGTTACAATAAAACAGTATGAGTAATCTCATTTGCCAAATGAGTCAAGAACTTAGACATCCAAATGCCATCTGGCCTCTTAAGGTACATCCCTAGATCTGTTTTTAATTTACAAATATTAAAACTAATGGTTCCCTAATGCCAACAATATGTACTTAACCCACAATATATATACCTTATCTTCAAGAATTAGCCCAGCAAACCCAGCTTTAATATAACCTTTCACCATACTCTTAACATTCATTTTATTCATGTATCCATTATCCAACACAGCCTGCGTAAACTGATACCCTTGATCAACCATTTCACCACAAGAAAAGACGCCCACGTCCGGTAACCCCAACCTAGCGGTCGATACTGAAAAACCTGAATACGACAACAACATTCATTTGAATCTCAGAACCACACATTACCCAATTAACCAAATTACAAAATTTCAGTGAGGCCAACAATCGAACACATACCTCTCAAGAAACAGAACTGGAACATGGCTTGATAATTCATCAAAAATATCAGTTAAGATATAATTTGCTCTGCTTCCCTTCATTCTTCAACATGTAAACAAAGGAAACTCATTTCACCATTTACTTTGTTAACTCCTCAAGAATGAAAATTTGTTAATAATCAACAAAAAAACATCAGTTAGACTCAAACACTTGTTCAATAAAAAACAAAAATAGGTAATTTGTGCTTGTTAACTTGCATAATTTAAATTGTGCTAATGAATCAACAAAGTTAACTTGCATAATTTAACAATTTGTGCTAACTTTACATAGCTTGAAATTTATGTAAGCAGAAAAACGTTGCTAATGCTTTCTTTCACATAATTCTTGAAGGGCTCCAGTCACACATGAGCAAAAGAAATGACTGGAAGGGATCACTCTAATTAAGACAATATGATGTCATATAACATACATGATATGTGAGTATTGTCCTTGGTGCTAACAGCAGGTTATGTCATTCTAGTTTATTGTTTTCTTTTGCTTCAGTAAAAGATAGGGAACTACAGAGGCAGTTTTGAAAAGAAGATAGAGGGCTGAACTATAATTTTGTTCACCGTCCATGATGTTGAGCGAAGGCAGTTTTGAAAAGAAGATCGAGGGCTGAACTATAATTTGGTTCACCGTCCATGATGTTGAGCATGCACAAATTGCGATGGAAAGTGTCAGAAAGCACTTGACAAAATTCTGTTAGATATAGTTTTTGTAAGGAAGGATTGTGAAATAAGTCACCAGAATAGGCTGTCAGGGGCTCTAATAGAAGGCAAACCTTAAAACTGGGTGATATTATCTTGTGGAAATTGATAAGAATTAAAGCTGCATTGTAATTCAGGTGCAACATTATAATCATTGGTATTACTTTATGCTATGTTTACTCCTTTCTATATTGGAAAATATTCTCCAGTAATACCGATATGTTTAGCTGACATGTTGTCTGCTTAAAAGTTCTCACTTTGTTAATACTAATTATTAGCTCTCACCTTCCTTGGAACTTTGGCATATTTACTCATTCTTTCTAAGAAAGGAAGCATGTAAATATTGCATATGAAATGATTGAGGATCAGATAGTTACTTGTAAGTAGACATTTTCTTGTTGCATAATCAATAAATGGATTCAATTTACATGCCCATATGAAAGAATCATAGGAAAAATCAACATGGTCAAAAAAGATAACATGCTACTGGTATGCTAGAATTTGCATGATACAAAGCTCATTGCTTTGCCCTCTTTCTACATTCACGACCAAATCTCTCATAAACTTGACAGACTTTGTTACAGGTGAATTCGCCGCCATTAGATTATATAAAATGCCATCATCTTCGCCAATGGTCGGCCGTTGCTCGAACCTTGTAACCACCTTCAGCTTCCCATTCTCCTTCCATTCCTCATTGTTAAATTAACAAAGCTCACACTATCATGTTTAACAACTTCATATTAAATTAACGAAGATATAAAAACTGTTTAGTTCATAAAATTTGTGCATGTAATCAAGTGTGAGAAATTGCAGATAGAACTTGCACAATTTTTATGGCAAAGGGTGTGCCTATCTAATTGTGTCTGTAATAAAAAAACTATGCCTATAGAATTTAAATTGTGCCTGTATTCAAGCATGTAATCAAGCCTATCTAATTGTGCCTGTCAACTTCATATTAAATTAGATAGGCATAAAAATTGTGCCTGTAATTAGTTTAACACCTTCATATTGAATGAGAAATGAAAATCTGCAAGTTCTATCTGCAATTTAGATAGGCTTTTTCAAATAAAAATGAAATTCCAAGACTTTTATTTCAGTATTTACATGCTCATTTCTCATTCTTTTCTCATGCGCAATTAGACATTACTGTTCTTTCTGTTCATAATGCATAATGCATGTACATCCTATTTTGTGCCTGCAATTAGATGTAATTTTCATGCAAGTTAAATACCTATGCATTTGCCTGTACTCAAGTGAAATTTTCATTTCATCAACATACAAAATTTGCAAGTTAAATGCATGTACATCATCGTGTTCATTATTTACATTGTTCATCCGGTTCATAATGCCATTTCTAATTAATTGCCTGCAATGTGCCTCCAAAACAGAATGTTAAATGCATGTACATCCTAGGCATAATGCATTTCCCATATGCAGTATGAAAGTTAAATGCAGGCACAATTTTGTGTGTTAAATGCTCATTTCTCATTCAACCAACAAATGAACAGGATACACATTTCTCATTCATTAGAAATTAAAAATTTACCAAAAATCTTTGGGACACTGTTATTGGTGATATTGGCCTTCGAATTCCATTCTGATCGGTTACAACCTTCACAAAATAATAAACCAGTGTCAGAAGTTTTATCTTAAATCAAAAATGAAATTTTGATTAAATGGGTCTTCCTTCGAAATCATAAAATTCCAGGTGGAGTGGAATGACATTCACCACCCCATGTCACCACCCCATGTTGTCACCTCATTTACTCCTCTTTTTCTCTCTCATCCGTCTCTTCGCTCACCGTGGAGCACCTGAACTCACTGGAGATTGAGCAGCCCTCGTCACCTTTCGCTCATGGAGCCATGTGTTTTCATAGAAATGATGAAGACCTCTTTAATCAGGATTGAAAGTGGACTACATCAGGTGATGTTTTGCTTAGAGATGGTACTGAAATTTTGGTGAGTTCGTATGGAATTTTGCCTAAATCGCATGTGTCAAAGAATCATGCTCTTAATGAAAATTCGTTCTCAAATAATCAAAATTCATGAAATTTTAGCTAAACCACATCTGGATCAAAATCAAACATTACCATTCAAATCTGACATGGAACCTCACCGTCAACTCCCCATGCGCGTTGCGATTCCGGTAGCATCACCGTCCTCCGACTGCTATGGAAACAATAGCTTAGTTTCCATATGAAAAATTGACAAAACAACAGCTTAGATTCCATCAAGTTTTTTTCAAATGTAAATTGTGCCAATTTGAAGACTCTAAGCAGTGGAATTCTTGCACATTATACTTCCTAAGGCTTAAATAAAAGAATTTTTGCTACTCTAAGCAGTGGAATTCTTCCATTCTCTTATGGAAAATAAAACTAAAAAAAGAAAATTGAAAACATTATACTACTATTCAGATTCCTAAATATATCTAAGCTTAAAGGTTGATGCTTCCATTCTGATTCCTAAATAAATCTAAATGAAGGTGACGATATATCCAAGCAAAAATTATACTATGATGTATGATACTTTTAAGTACCAAGGAGTAATGTACATAGTGGAACTCGATTGAATTTAAGATTTCAACTACAATGACAAACAATGATGAATTGGAGTTGCAAACCATCATGCGCAACAAATAAACCACAATTGCACATATGCTTCCAATTCCAAGGACGCATGGCCTCCTAGCATCTATCAATATAACATCCTCGATGTCAAAGATGAACAAATGAAGAACAGAAAGTATGGGTTGATGGATGGGAACATATCTAATTCAGGGTATCAATATACCAGCAAAGTATGGAAAAAAATTGAGATAGCAAATCATGAGTTATATTTAGTATATTAATAAAGAAGTAGCATAAGTTAGTATTTGTATTTGTTTTATGCAGCAAAGCTGATTGATGTGGTTTGGGAGTCTAAAGCTTGCTTGCATATATGGCCATGTCTACTTCTATGCACACACAATATTTTTATCTATAATGTCCTTTAAGTCTCATAAGCATGTATTGCACATATAGGTAGCAAGAGTGGCCTTACCATCCATCTTATGTCCGGTGTGCTGGAAAGGCCTTGATGGCACTTTATGGAATAAATTTGGTGAGTAAAACTGAACCTAGAGGGATCTGCATGTAAAGAAGTAACTATGAGTTATGTTGAAAGAAGCAAACATCTTTAAATATAAAAGCCTTGTTAGCATGCATTTTGGTAATATCACTTTCCATTGGAAAATTGACATTCTAGAAAGGTAATCTCACCTTCCCAAGCTTTTCATTTCCTCATCTATTAGTAAAAGATTAACAATTCATTGAGCATGTTTTTTTCTATTTTGGAAATTTTGAGATAAGTATTAAGTCATAATTTCAAGAATGTATAAGAGCTTTGTTTTTTAGTAGATAACTTACTTATGAAAGTTCAAAGTATGAAGAATAAAGAAGTAACGCAATTATGCATCCCCAATATTAGCAACAATTTAAACAATCACAATTCAGATACATGAGTGAGTATGAAGAAGTGTATTACCCAAGGTGTTATGAATTTGCATAACACCCAAATGAGTGAAAACAATGCACAGAGTGCCGAAGCTGTGTTCTCGTTGTTTTCCCATTCATTCAAGTTTCTTGCATTGTTAGTTGTCTTGTGAGAACTCTTGCAGCATTTATCCAATGTTTTTCCTTCTAGTAGTTGTACTCATAAGAGCTTTCCAAATACAATGCAAGTGATCAACTGGGTGCCTTTTTGTTTTTCTCTTTCCCATCTCGATCTTACTCATGTATCTGCATTATGAAACAGTTGCAACACACTTGGGTATTATGCAAAGCATGGACTGAAAATAATCAATGTCAGAAGTGCATTGTTTTCTCTCTACTTCAGATATATTCAAAATGGACATATCTTACCCATTAATTTATTCACCAGCTGGATTCTTCTCTGCTTTCCCTCGAGGGGAACATCCCACCTCACGTACAACCGCTCACGCTCCTCTTCAGTCAGCTTTGAGTTCAACCTCTTGGAAAGAAACTCTCTTTCTTGTCTCAATGCTTTGATGCTGCATTTATGAAGGGTCTGCAGAGACTGAAGCTAACGAAACAAATAGAACATAAAACTAAAAATCGGGTTTTTAACATACCTTAAAGAATGTTGCAATTCTTCTTCGCGGTTCTGGCGGCTTCGGCTTCGGCATGGGGGAGCTCCGGCCTAGTGAGCGTGGGGTTGTGGCACGTGGTGTTGATCCATGGCCATTATATCCGAAGCAATGCAGTAGCAGATGCTCTGAATGGTTCAGTATTTCCGGTAAAAGTCAAATATTTGTATGCCTCATGTTAGATACAAAGCAGAACAATGAATGGTTAAGAATCACTCATCTCTCAATGTAGAACAATGCAATGAATCAGCAGCTTGATGAGTGAGATGAAATATAGACTTTGTAATATCCGAATTGAAGAATGTACCAGCTTTGGTCGCATGGAGAAGCATTTGGATGTGTAGAAATCTCATGGCAAACCCAATCAGAAGCTTTGCTCCCAACACATTGATGCTCAAAGCCACGTCATATCTGCAGCAAAAAACAAATAAAGCCGCATCAAAGCCACGCCATCTCGTGGAAGATTCTCATTCATGCTTTACCCTGGTTACAAACACATAATTCTGGAAGCTATATGCATACCTTTATGGCTCATCATAGAAAGCATCAATTATGTTAAAGTGATCAGGATCAACATCTTGCCATTTGTTGATAGTCTCAGGCACTATTTCTACCAGATCACACAACTCAGATGTTTCATTAGCAATTCACTGCAGGAAAGTGGTCTTCACAATGCTAATGTTTCCCTCAACACAAAATGATGTCTCCTTCTTTTAATTTGAACAAAGCTGGGTCAGAATGATGTCTCCTTCTTTTAATTCTTCACCCAAGCTCTCTTTTATGAAGTATGGTATTCTTTATGCATGGTTTTTATGGATGATTCACATAGAGCTCCTAAAGAATTCAACCATCTTCAGGACTCAATTTAAAAACCTGAAGAGATGGGAAGAGGAAACGAAGGATTTGTTATAATCATATTAGCACAGTTCATGATTCAAACAAAGTGCAAAAGTAGAACACTAACCTTTGCACCCAAATTACATTACATTAATCAAACTTCCATCTAGCACCAATCAAGTGTGCAGAGAGTAGATGAAGAATTTGTAGCTCCGTTCATGATTCAAACAAACTGCAAAAGCAGCAAACTAATCATTGCACCCAAATTAACTTGTATTAATTAAACTTCCAGCTAGCACAAATCAAACATGCTCTCATTTCATAAGAATTAAAAAACACACCACTCAGATTATCATAGTAAAATTTTCACATCAATGCAATAATATGAATAGGATGCTCCCAATTCAGTGAATATATTCCATACTTTTCAACTGTATTTTAAACCTTAAAAGGTGTAATTATCCATGCATTTAAACAAATTATCCATGCACAAATCAAACTGACTGCTGTAACTTAAGCCATTCTCTGCAAACAAAGTTCAATTTTGTTTCAAAGAAACCAGCTAACTAAGGAGAAACCATTGACCCTTTTTCTACATTTCCCTCACCTCTTCTAAAAGTCTAAACAAACAATTAAAAATGTCAGCTTGATGAGAAACAATCGATGCAAATATTTGCAAAAGGATTGTAATACCTTCAGATTCATCAACTTCACCATTTGTGTCGTTTAACTGATTCTTTTGATGTTCCTGATGAAAAAAAGCATTCAAAAACAGAATATTGAAAGATTTAGAAAGATGGTTTAACAATTAACTGAATACATGCACTTTACAACAAATTAAGAAGAAAGATGGTTTTACAATTAAAGAGAACTTGGAACTCAAAAGATTACTCAAAGGGAACTTCACATACCTCATTCCATCATCAAGAACTCAAAAGATCCCACCCCGACCAAAAGTGCTGCACTCATTTGCAAATCATGTTCTATAAAAAGGCTGGAAGTAAATCTAGGGGTTAGTTTTGGTTATTACCCAAAAAGCACAATACAGAAGAAAGCATCATCCATTAATACCTTTGAATGGCCTCCGCTCAAGATCCGGCTTTGAATGGCCTCTCTGATCATGGATCTCCCTTCGGATGCCAGGGCTCAGTCTCACCATTGAGAGATCGCCCTCTCTGACCATCGCCTCCGCCTCACTCATCCCTCCCATCCCGAGCACCCTTGTGTTCCTCCTCATGCTATCCGCCGTGATCTTCCCCCTCTCTTTGAATGGTTGTAAAGATGAAGGGGCTGAGGCAGCGAGATGATTTTACCCCCCAAAAATTTCGAGCTCCCTCCAATTTTACCGATTTTGGTGAGTTCTCTGCTCCCAACGCGTCTGGAAAAGCGTGCAAAATTCAAATTTTTTTCTCTCACGTGCATTCTTGATGACGGGGACATTTTTGATGACCGGGACAAACAAAGATATGACTGGACTTATGACTGGGACAAAATTCAAAAAAGTCCTCCTTTATAGAATAGATATATATATATATGATATGTGTCTGTGTGTGTAAGGGGAGGGGATGAGTAAAGATAGATAATGTCATATATTTTTTTATTTTTTTTGTTAGCCCACGAGAGGGTGTCTAAGTGGTAAGTCATTCCGCTCCAAAGCCAAGGGGTGCGGGGTTCGAGGCCTATGGCCGCCGTGACTTGGTAATTGTTGTGGAATTTGTTGTGGAATTATTTATCCTGGGGCTACATCTCCCCTCTCGGACTAACCCGGGGGCCGTTGGGGGCACGGCGGTCAACCCCAGTTTGCATAGTCCCGACCAGGCTCTCGCCTTACCCTCCTAAGCCGAAGGCGGGGGGAGGGGGTTGGGGATTTTTCTGGGTTTTCAAAAAAAATAAGATAATGTCATATATATATATCATAATCTTAATTTATCCAAACACATCAAAGTGCGAATATAATTAAGTAGTAGAATGGTATCATACTTGAAGTCCATGGACAGATAAAAGAAGTCAAACTCAAAGAGCTGCTATCATACAGTTGCAAAACGCTGTTCTCCGTAGTGCAGTACTGATCCAACAAAGTAATCAAAAATCTAGAATACAACAAAAATCTAGATCTAAATTAGATAGACGTGCATGCATTAAATAAGATATATTGGTTAAAGACTACACATGGTTACAAATCAGAATTAGGATTGTTGCGTATGATATTAGTCATGACGATCATCTCCATCATATGGAGTTTGTCTACAATAACAGTTTCCAGGCGAGTATTGGCATGGTGCCTTTTGCCACACTATACGGGAAGAAATGTCGATCGCCACTGAACTGGGATGACATTGGAGATAGGGAGCTGTTATGACCAGAGATGATCATGGAGGAAGTGTATGTTGTGAGGAGCATCTGGGAGAAGCTGAGGATCGCGTAGGACTGTTTCAAGCATTGGGCAGATGCTAAACAGAGGCCTTTGGAGTTTCAGCCTGGAGATCACATCTTCCTTAAGATCTCTCCGAATCGGGGGGTTATCCGATTTGGAAAGAGAGGCAAGCTGAGTCCGATGTACATTGGGCCGTTTGATGTCCTGGAGAGAGTTGGAGCCGTGGCTTATCGCTTGGCGTTACCGCCGTCACTGG
The DNA here is from genome assembly GCA_030789695.1 of Scilla litardierei. Lineage (NCBI taxonomy): Eukaryota > Viridiplantae > Streptophyta > Magnoliopsida > Asparagales > Asparagaceae > Scilla > Scilla litardierei. The sequence continues at coordinate 739,679,756 of CM061142.1, forward strand.
AGGGAGTTCACGACGTATTTCACGTATCTCAGTTACGTCGATATGTCAGTGATCCGTCTCATGCTATGGATTTCTCGGAGATCATGGTTCGTCCGGATCTTACCTATGATCAGTAACCAGTGGAGATTCTGGATCGACGGCAGAAGCAGCTGAGAAATAAGACCATCGACTTGGTTAGAGTGCAATGGCGTCATGGTTCCCCTGGGGAGTCCACCTGGGTGCGTGAGGATGATATGAGAGAGCGCTTCCCGCACTTATTTCCGTGCCGTGATTGATGTTGATTCCGAGGGCGGAATCATTCATAAGGTGGCTATGATGTCACGGTCTATTTTCGATCGTATGGTTTATGTGCACGTAGTCTTGTTCGTGCACGGATTTATTTTAGACTTTGTTTGTATCCGATCCCTATAGTGTAATATGCCGTTGTGACCCTCACGAAGAATATTAAATTGTGGAATTAAATTGGAACATCATTTCACGGGTCGTTCTCCCACGATTTGACTTTGTTTGCACGATTTTCATTTTTGTCGTGAGACGTTTTTATTTTTAGTTTCGTTTCTTGTCATCGAAATTGTGAATGTCTTCTTAGTTTTGTTTCTCTCGTCGTCTCGGTCACCCCAGTATTTATCTTATAATTTTTTAGCCTCGTTTGACCCACTTTCACTTTTCCCCAGTTTAATCATTTGTTAACCCTAAGTTTCATATGGGTTCTTTTCCCCAAAAATTTATTAATAATAATCTTAATCTCCCCTAATGTTGACTTAGCCTAACACAGGTTACACATGCCCTTGGTCGCACCCATGAGAGAGAGAGAGAGAGAGAGAGAGAGAGAGAGATCTTGTGTTTTGTTTTTGTGTTTATAATAACAAATTCTAATAAAACAAACCCTATCTTAGCCCTAGACCTAGTCCTCACGTAAGCCCCTCCCATATATAATTAGCCCTATGTTAGCTATATCTCCAAGCAATCACGAAACACAGCCGCCTCCTATCAAAATTCCCGCAACAAACACAAAAACCCTAGCCGCCGGCCTTCTTCACGTTCCTCCGCCCGCAACCACCACCGATAGCCCCTAGGTCGCCGCCTCGACCACTTCCACCCTTCGCTGGCTTCCCCTGACCGCCGTGGTCACCGGAGCTCCGCCAGAAAGCTCCGCAGCCATCACAAGTTGCAGTAGCAGCCCGCAGCAGCTGCAGTCGTCGCTGCGCCGTCGTTCCGGCATCTCCGCCGTCGCAGTCACCCCCCTCGCTGCTGTCTGGGTTCTTCCTCAGGCTGCCATTACTCTGAAACAGCGAGGGCTTGCTGTTTTGCGATTCTAATGACGACCCGACGCGTTGTTTCGCCTTCTCAACGCCTCCTCGCTGTTTGGGCTCTTCTGACAGCCCCCTACCTCGCCTAGAGGTGTTTCTCAACATCAGTATCATCCCCTACGATGCTCAATGTCGTAGTCTTCGTGTACGTCGACCTGTTCGTCCCCGTTCATTGTTATGGCTTCCCGTGAGCCATAGAACGTCAACCATTCAACTTGCTCGCTAATTTGGACGATATTCGCTGATCTTGTCACTGTTCAAAGATTGGTGATCATAGGAATCTATTTTAGAATCTGGATTAGTAGCGCTATCTTTATTCCAACCCCTGGCGTCGCTACCCGACGCCAGTGTAGCTCTCGCGTCGTGCAAGGGTAATTTTCTGAACACTTAGGACCCCTAACCAATGCATGCTAATCAAGATTAAAATCGGTATTTTAATTGTTTGGTAAATCACTAATGAAGATAATTTAAACTGGGACTGTAGGTTGGTGAATCTATCACATAGGTATATTGGACTGGTTGGACGATGTTTGCAGAACAGTTGATTGCAGGCAAGTGAAACTTGCCAACTTGTGTTTTAGGTCATGTTTTAGGCAATCCCTTGTTTTTAACGTAAAAGAGACTTGGTGACGAAATGATACTCGCCTAGACGTAATTTTAAGATCTAGCTTGACAACGAAGCTAGAGCTGACACCCTGCCATGTCATTCATTCATTTTGCCTGTCACGTTTAATTTTCATATCTGTACGCATGTTACTTGTGCTCTGCCATGCCTGTCACGTTTAAATTCCTTATCTGTACGCACTTAAATTATACCCTTGCCATGCCATCCATCCTACATGTCATTCCATGCTTGATGTTGCATTCGTAGCATATGCTACTATACTTCCTTGTTGATGCTAGGCACCTGCGTTGCAGGCACAACCCAATGCCTAATACACTTCCTGGCTCGTGAACCAGAAGCTGGCCACATGTGTTGGTCAAAAGCCAATGCCCGATTACACGTGGAGGGGTAGGGTTAAGCGACCACTCAGCATAGAAGTGTGCCCGTACAGCCACTTCAGCTGTAAGGCATAAACTCTGTGCACGACGTGTTTACTTGACTTGTAAATTCATGTGAATGTTTAGTAGCTTTGCTACCCTTGCCATGTCATACTTGTTGCACTTTATTACTTGTTGCTTCCATACCTTAAACTGCCATGTCATCGCATATTTTAGAACTGCTAGGTTGTTTTCTTTCTTTTTAGTTTCCTTGCACAAGTCTCTTGTAGACTTGCTGACATGCGCCCTCGTCTCTTTTGGGTGTCACATGTTAGTTGCTGAGCCAGAGCCCGTTGCAGAGGATGAGGTGTTTGTTGACGTTGAGCCTGGGTCCACTGTTGACGTGGAGCATGAGAACACCGGCGACCAGTCGTAGAGACTTCTTTCGGTTTCCTTCTGCTTAGTTCTTGTTAGGTTATCGGTGTGTAGCGCCTTTTCTTTCTGTATGGTTGTTATTTCTGTTGGCCATGCTTGGGGCCCTTTTAGACTCTTTTTAGCCTGGTGGCTTTTCTGTGATGTTAAACCTTATTTGTGGACATTTTGAGATTTGGAATAACTTTATCTATCTCTTTCCTTTTATTATTATTTTTGTTCTGCTTCATAGTTGTAAGGACCTATACTTGGTTATTGCAGACGCTTTACAGACTGTAGCCTCACAGCTTCAAGTCTGAGCGGACTTTTCACACCTCGCCTTCCGTTTATGTGAAGTGGGTCGTGACAGGTTTTATTGGAAGCATCGTTTGTATGCTAAGTATTTCAAGTGCGAGTTCTGGCTTGATAGGGTTGCTTTTCTTGGGCATGTGGTGTCAGGAGATAAAATATCGGTGGATCCTGAGAAGATTAAGGCTATCAGAGAGTGGCATGTTCCGTAGTCAGCGTCTAAGATCCGAAGTTTCCTTGGGCTTGCAGTTTATTATCGGCGTTTCATTAAGGACTTTTCTCGGATTGCTGAGCTGATGAATCGATTGACGAGGAAGGATGTGCCGTTTGCCTGGTCAGATGATTGTGAGAATGCCTTTTCCATTCTGAAGGAGAGGTTGACATCAGCGCCTGTGCTTGCTGTTCCCGATCGGAGTGGAGGATTTGAGATCTTTTGCGATGCTTCTGGCAAGGGTCTCGGTTGTGTTTTGCACCAGCATGGGCTCGTGGTTGCGTATGCTTCTCGTCAGCTTAAGGCTCATGAGAAGAATTACCCGACGCATGATTTGGAGTTGGCTGCAGTCGTGTTTGCGCTCAAGATTTGGAGGCACTTCTTGCTGAGTGAGAAAGTGAAGATCTTCACCGACCACAAAAGCTTGAAGTATATCTTCACGCAGAAGGAGCTCAACATGCGACAGCGTCGATGGTTGGAGCTCATGGCAGATTATGAGATCGACTTGCAATACCATCCTGGCAAGGTGAATCTGGTTCCGGATGCACTGAGCAGACTTCCAGTGGTGATGATATGGACTTCGCAGTGGAGGTTGCAGCAGGATTTTTGCGAGTCTGGTATTGAGATCGTACTTCCTGGAGAGGCTTCGTCGTTGATGTGTATGTAGATACAGTCGACGATCGTGGATCGGATCATGGCAGTTCAGGCTGGAGATCCGGAGCTGAAGAAGATCCGTGAGCAGGTAGAAGCCGGTCTGCGGACTGACTTTCAGATTCATGAGGATGGCTCGCTGAGGTATGGAGCCAGAGTGTGTGTGCCAGCGAGAGATATTAGAGAGGAGTTGCTTGTTGAGGCACATAGCTCGTTGTATTCTGTGCATCTGGGAGGTACCAAGATGTACAAGGATCTTTGTCTGAATTATTGGTGTTATGGTATAAAGTGGAGTGTGGCTCGGAGCTTAGCCAAGTGTTTGGTATGTCAGCAGGTTAAGGTGGAGCATCAGCATACGACTGGGTTGCTACAACCGCTTTCGGTTCCAGAGTGGAAGTGGCAACATATCACTATGGATTTCATGACTGGACTATCTCAGAGTCCGAAGCAGAATGACGCGATTTGGGTGATCGTAGTCCGATTGACCAAATCTGCGCACTTTATTCCCTTCTGAGTAGGACAGTCCACTCAGACACTAGCGAGGAGATATATAGAGGTAAATTCTTTTACTCTCCGTTTTTAGTTCTTTTTCCTAGTTCAGATAAGTGATGTAACGTGAATCATGCAGGAGATTGTGCGACTTCACGGAGTCCCCGTGAGTATCGTGTCGGACAGAGACACGAGATTCACATCTCAGTTTTGGCAGAGTCTGCAGAAGAGCCTGGGTACGAGTCTGAGCTTCAGTACCGCGTACCACATGCAGACGGATGGCTAGTCCGAGAGGACGATTCAGGTTTTGGAGGACATGCTGAGGGCATGCATGTTGGACTTCAAGGGATCTTGGGAGGATCACTCCATCATGTGGAGTTTGCCTACAATAACAGCTTCCAGGCGAGTATTGGCATGGCGCCTTTCGCCGCACTATACGTGAAGAAATGTCGATTGCCACTGAGCTGGGATGACATTGCAGACAGGGAGCTGTTAGGACCAGAGATGATCGTGGAGGCAGTGTATGTTGTGAGGAACATCTGGGAGAAGCTGATGATCGCGCAGGACCGTTTAAACAATTGGGCAGATGCTAAACGGAGGCCTTTGGACTTTCAGCCTGGAGATCACGTCTTCCTTAAGATCTCTCCGAATCGAAGGGTTATCCGATTTGGAAAGAGAGGCAAGCTGAGTCTGAGGTACATTGGGCTGTTTGATGTCCAGGAGAGAGTTGGAGCTGTGGCTTATCGCTTGGCGTTGCCGCCGTCACTGGACGGAGTTCACAACGTATTTCACGTATCTTAGTTACGTCGATTTGTCAGTGATCCGTCTCAATATGTGGATTTCTCGGAGATCACGGTTCGTCCAGATCTTACCTATGATCAGCAACCAGTGGAGATTCTGGATCGACGGCAGAAGCAGCTGAGAAATAAGACCGTCGACTTGGTTAGAGTGCAGTGGCGTCATGGTTCCCCTGGGGAGTCCACCTGGGTGCGTGAGGATGATATGAGAGAGCGCTTCTCGCACTTGTTTCCGTGCAGTGATTGATGTTGATTCCAAGGGCGGAATCATTCATAAGGTGGGTAGGATGTCAGGTCTGTTTTCGATCGTACGGTTTACGTGCACGCAGTCTTGTTTGTGCACAGATTTATTTTAGACTTTGTTTGTATCCGAACCCTATATTGTAATATGCCGTTGTGAGCCTCGCGAAGAATATTAAATTGTGGAATTAAATTGGAACGTCATTTCACGGGTCGTTCTCCCACGATTTGACTTTGTTTGCAGAGGCGTCGCGATCTTCATTTGTGTCGTGAGACGTTTTTATTTTTAGTTTCGTTTCTCGTTATCGAAATTGTGAACCGTCTTCTTAGTTTTGTTTCTCTCGTCGTCCCGGTCACCCCAGTATTTATCTTATAATTTTTTATCCTCGTTTGACCCACTTTCACTTTTGCCCAGTTTAATCATTTGTTAACCCTAAGTTTCATATGGGTTCTTTTCCCCAATAATTTATTAATAATAATCTTAATCTCCCCCTAATGTTGACTTAGCCCAACCCAAGTTACACATGCCCTTGGCCGCACCCATGCGTGAGAGAGAGAGAGAGAGAGATCTTGTGTTTTGTTTTTGTGTTTATAATAACAAATTTAATAAAACAAACCCTATCTTAGCCCTAGACCTAGTCCTCACGTGAGCCCCTCCCCTATATAATTAGCCCTATGTTAGCTATATCTCCAAGCAATCACGAAACACAGCCGCCTCCTATCAAAATTCCCGCAGCAAAGACAAAAACCCTAGCTGCCGGCCTTCTTCACGTTCCTCAGCCCACAACCGCCGCCGACAGCCCCTAGGTCGCCTCCTCGACCTCTTCCACCCTTCGCCGGCTTCCCCTGACCGCTGTGGTCGCTGGAGCTCCGCCAGAAAGCGCCGCAGCCGCCACAAGTCGCAGCAGCAGCAGCGGCCGCCACCGCCGCATAAAACTACAGCAGCAACTACTGCTACTAACCCCAACCCCCTCAGTAGATAGTTGGATTGCGATTGTAGGTGCAGTAACAATAACTTTGGGGTCACAAACAGGTAGTAGTTGGAGGTGGTGGGCGATGAATGACAATGGAGTCGTACAGTGGTTGTTAAAGTACTAGTGGTTCCTCCACCACACTCTCGGATGATGAAGGTGGGGCCTTAGGTTTAAGGTTAGAGTAATCCATGGATAATATGCCAGCACAAGAATGAGTGTGTTATCTGTTTTCATGGCAGATGCGGCCCGAGGAAAAACCAAGCAAAACATATGTAGTCTCGGGTCTCGCTTCTTCGCATCCAGTACCGTGACTAAGGTTCTAGCCCATCAACACTTCAACACTTACTTCCTCGGCATTCCTACAGAACGACGTCATGGAACTATCTTGATTAACATAACGATAGCTTCGATGATACATACGAGAAGGACAAAACCATATCAACTTAGATGGAAATGGGTTTCCTTGCCAAGGAGGCATCTGCAACCATTGATAGGTGCAGTATGTTACACAAAAATTGAAGGACTTCACATTTAAAATAAAAATAAGAAAATGTGCCCTAATAACCTGTCGTGCAAACCGGGTAAGCAGTTATCGACCAAACAGATAGATTAGCATACATCGGGAAGTCGTTTATCATCCATAAAACAATAGCACGCATGCAAAAACTTTGCTTTGTTACAACACCGAAAGTGCCCACACCTTGTTCCCGTAAAAGCTTCAGATCACCAAGTAAGGGCTGCATGAAAGCATCATATCATTTTCAGGCGAGTATTTCCCAGGAATCAATAGTGACAGTATCAAGTATGGTTGCTTCATGCACATATGAAGCGGGAGGTTATACGGGGTCAGCAACACGGGCCAAGTGGACAAACCAGAGCTCATCACTCCAAGCAGATTAAACCCATCGCTTGCGAGGCCAAGTCTATGATTCCTCATCTCCCTTGCAAGTCGGGATAAATACGGTCGATATGCTTCCATGCTTCCCCATCGGTAGGATGCCTCAATTTTTCATCCTCAATGCGGTCGGTGGCATGCCATCGAATTTTTCTCGCCAATTCAGTAGACATGAAAAACCTCTAAAGCCTTGGTATAATTGGGAAATATCGAAGAACCTTCGTCGGAGTCTGCTTCTTCTTTTGGACTGTATGACCATCCCTCGTCACACTTGTTCTTTGTTCAACTTGCCATCGGTGAACATGACATGTTGGACATTCACATAGGTCCTTGTTGTTTTGTAGTATAGAATGCAATCGTTAGTGCATGCGTCAATTTTCTTGTAATCGAGCCCTAACGTATTAACGATTTTGTTCGCTTCATAATGAATAGAGTGCTATCCTGCCCACCGGGAACTACCCTTCTAAACAAATCCAACAACATCTCAAAATGTGTAGTCGCCATTCCTCTTAGTGTTTTGATATGCAGCAGTCTAATCATGAATGATAGCCTCATGAACTTTGTGCGTCCTTTGTATAAATCAGACTCATTATCCTCCACTAATTTCATCTATCGATCATAGTCAACAGTGTGAAGATCATCATCTGACCTGTTTCCGCTAGGCGCACCAATATCTTCCAGCATTGTATATATGTCATCTGCCCTTTGATCTACATGCACAATACGCTCTTCTGCACTAAGTATCTCCTTTGTAACGGCACCTTCTTTGTGGTAACTCCAAAATTTATAATTGGGGTCGAACCCGTGAGACACCAAATGGACACGTACAATGTACTTCTGAAGTCTCTTGCAATGGCAACGGATTTTTCCACTGGACATGTGAAGTGTCCATATTTTACATGTTTTTACCGCACCATTTCATGTCATTTCCGCCTCCAAACTCCATATTTTCATATATTATCGTGCTTCAAATGCCATATTCGAGTTTTGTTTATCTTTTTGGATTGTCAGGAGTTTTGGAGCAAATTGGAGCTATTTTAGGACATGGGTATATCTGGTACGACAGAGACGTCATTGGCAAGGCTCCATAAGAGTTCGCCGAGGAATGTAAGAAGATCGAAGGAGAGGAGGAGAAGAGAATGAGAAAATGGCAACATTGAGATCAGTTTCCTAGGTGACTCGACAGAGTAGCATCAGCTACTTGGCCGAGCTGACACGCAGAAATCGCACAGGAAACAGCTCTGACCTACTCGGCTGAGCAGACACCCGACTCGACACGAGTCGTACCAAACAGATGAAGATTTCGAGCTTCCTTCCAATGCATCCCAGCTCGACTGAGCAGCAAAGCAACTCGACCGAGTAGCTCACCTGCTCAATCCGAGTCAAAAAGAAACAGAGCGGCGTTTTGGAGGAATTTCAAATCTACTACAGCTCAACCAAGTAGGGAGGCTACTCGACCGAGTAGCTCATATTTGCCAAATGCAGAAGCAGCAGCAAGGGGAGCCTGTTGCTGACTCGACCGAGCAAGCTCCTCTACTTGACCGAGTAGCTGATGCGACCAGCCTAGTTTGTGGGCACAAGTGCCCAGATTTTCTGAGATTTTTTGTGATCTTTCTCCTATGTATTTAAGGATGTTTTAGCTTTATTTTTAGATAGGACCTTTAGAGAAACTCCTAGTTTAGTTTTAATTAGGTTTTTGGAGAACTTGTACCGTCACTATTTTGTATGAAGCAAAGCTTGGATTTTTACTATTTTTTCACGCAAGAAATCTTGTCTTCTTAATTCTATTTGGATTATTATTCTTTTCGAAATGTTGGTAACGATTCTCTACACTTTTTATTGCTTTTTGATGTTTTCCATTGCCATGAAGAATTCTATCGCATCTACTGAATCTCTTGTTGTTATTTCTATGATGCGTGAGTAGTTTTATCTAGGGTTAATGGATTAGCCCATGGATTTTAGGATTGAGATGTAAAGTTAGGATTTTTAGGTTGTGCTGGAATAAAATGGAAGTATTTTGGTTGATCTAGCAAAGTTTGTAGGAGAACTCGTACTGAGGTCATGCCCACAGTCGGTGGAATCGATTGACTTAAGGAGTATCCTATAGGCTTAATTAGGGAGTTACTGGATTCAATTGAGACTCTTGACCATGTCCGGTTCGTGTCTTGATTGGATCTAACGACGAACTATATCACTAATTGACGGCTACCGCCATTGCGTCAATAAGAGCCACCAAAATACATCAAAGCTCTAACCCACAAGAGTGGCGTGAGCTGAGATCATTCCGTCCACGAGAGTGGCATGAATATTTTCGATTCTTAATGCATGTGTCGTGTGCTCCTACGGGTTAATGCGATACGTTAGATTCATGGTGCTTAGAATCATGAATTCCATGTCTTGGATGCGACAATCCCTATAAAACCAATACAACGTAAGAGTCCTAAACATGCATCGACGTCTGACAATCCTAGTGGTGAGTCCTAAAGACCTAGTCTTTATTAATTATTCACAATCCAAAAAAACAACCTTTCGAAACCGACTTCTACCTATATCCTGAGATTTAAAAATAACCCAAGACAATAACATTCATACCTTCCCTGTGGGATTGATATCTTTTATACTATTAATTGACACCGTATGCTTGCGTAAAGTGCTGAGAATTCGCATTTAGGATACAGTTAGCACTTGACGTTCGTGTCATTGCTAGGTGAGTTCTAGGTGTTAGTTCACTGGCGATCAACATGCTTAGAGGGTTGGCATCAGCGTACGCTAAGAATGCATCTATCCATTCTAAGTATCTTCGGTTTCGAGTCATGTTTAGATCCATTATTTCCATAAACGACTTGTCAGGAACCTACGGCATCTGTAATTGACGATGAAATTTACATGTAATTGTGTATCAACCATTTATATATTTCTAAATTAAATATTTTGAGAAACTTTAAATGATAGTCGACTCTTTCATAAAAGTATGCGGCTATCATTGTGATACTAGGAGTGTATGTTTTAACATGGCTAGGTTCTCATTAATATAAAATTAAAATAAATTCTATTTTTTCTTGATATCTACAATATAACTAAAATAAATTTTATACCAAGAGTGTATGTTTTAACATGCATGTCTAGGTTCTTATTAATCTAAATTTAAAATAAATTCAATGTTTCCTTGATATCGACATTATAATCTAAAATAAAAATAAATTCTATTATTCCTAAACCCTAAACTTCACCCCACCCCAATCCGACACCTAACCCTTTACCCTAACCTCAACTCCCTAACCATAACCGTAACCATAACCCTAACCACAACCCTAAACCTTCCCCAAACCCCAATCCGACACCTAAACCTTTTTACCCTAACCTCAACCCTACACTCAACCCTAATCCTAGCCCTGACTCCAACCCTAACACTAACCGAACCCTAACCCAAAACAATATTTTTAAACCCTACCCTACCTCCAACACCTAAACAGAACCCCCTACATTAAACCGTAACCCTAAACCAAACCCCTTCCCATACCCTAACCCTAGCCCCAACCTATTCCTTATACTCAACCCCAACCCTAACCCTAATCCAAACTGTAACCCACACCCACACCCACACCCACACCCACACCCTAACCTTAAACCTAACTGTATCCCAAACCCTAACCCTAACAATTTACACGTTTCTCAAGCGGGGAGGTCGTCGGTGAGGGATGGGTCGGAGGGGGGGTCGGGGTCTGGGATTAGGATAGAGGGGGGTTTGAGGGGGCATCGGCAACCGCCATCGCCCCAGCTCCCGCTCTTCTCATTTAGTTCAGAAGGAGGTGAGGGGAGCTGGGGCAACGACAGGGGCCGACGCCTCCTCCGATGACCCCTCTGCCCATTCTAGAGAAATTAAGGCGAAAAGCGTACCTTGCACGGTGGCTGGCGTCAGCGTCGACGTCGACGTCATCATCAGCTACTTCGTCGTCGTCGTCGTCGGATCCTTCTTTGTTTTCGTCCTCTGATCCCTCTCTTTATCTCGACGGATGAAAATTGGAAAGTGATCGATTTTTTTACCGAAATTGGGGGCGCGGGGGCTCCCCCAATTTGGGTAAATTTTTTTTACTGGCAACGGACCTTTAGCCACGGACATATCCCTGGCCATTACTTTTATTGGCCACGGAAATATCCCTGGCTAATACGTAACAGCCACAGAAAATTTCTTCTCGACTTTTCCATGGCTGATAGTTATTGGCCACAGACAATGCCGTGGCTGAAGGTCAATTAACGCCCATGAAAATGTCCGTGGGAAATACTCTGTGGGCCAATTTTTTTCCCAGCCACTGAAATTTGTCCACGGACAAATCCTTGGCTGATAGCCTACTATCAGCCATGGATTTGTCCGTGGCCAAATTTCTGTGGCTGAAGACCCTTTTTCCACCAGTGTCCCTGTGTGGCTTAGATTGTCTAAAGCAAAGCAGGTGACTTCAGGGTAGAGTTGCAAACCTCAGGAGGACCTGTTACTTAGCACACGGAGGAGTTGTGAATTAAGGTATAGCTTTTAAAGCACATTGGTGAGCACTCATATAGAAGGTGTAAGTGGCATGGATCAAGGTGGGCGAGAGGTAGTTCGTCCAAGGGATCATCTAGAGTGCATAGAACTAGTGGTTCAGAGATGATCATGCGCAGAGTATCTCGCAGAGATCATGGTGGTGTTATGGTGAAGTCTTATTGGAGAGTTAAATCCAAAGGTAGTGAGTTCAGAACGTCGAAGCCAGATGAAGTGGTGCTCTGGCTTCATGTTTGGGGAAGACGATGCCCGGTCCTTCCTCAGAGGGTAAAGATAGATCAACTCGGGCGATTATTATGGAGTGCGGCCATGGATCGACTTTGGGTACTTCGGGAGACATATGTTTAGTATCAATTCAATCGATGATGAAGCATAATGTCATGGTGTCAATCCCAAAGAGAGAGATCGCCACAAGCAATATGACAAGGATGGTTCAGTTCTTCGAGATCAAAGGTGTTGGGAAATCTAGTCCCACTCCAAAGTTGTTTTGATGATGATCACATCAAATGTTGTTAATGTACTAATCATTATTGCTATACTTGGTTGATCTTTGTTCTAGGGAAAGGGCTGAACCCTAAAGATCTAGGGTTTGATATGTGAAATCTATTGAAAACCCATGTTGCTAAACTTGTTAAAGGGTTAGATTGTTATTAATTTATTACTGATAAATAGGGATTTCTCTTGGATCTTGAGAGCTCGACAGAGGGTCTTGATCTAAGGAAAGCCTTAGATATTCGATTTAGGATTACAATCGAAATTTCCTAGATTTTGTGTGCGACAGTGACCAAAGCTAGCATTTTTATTGTTCTACTATACTCATATTCATTCACGACAGTGAACGAGTACGAACTATCATGATCTAGATCTAAACTCCAGTTGTGCGACAGCGAGCTTGAGTTGGGATTGTACATAACTGTCGATCTTAATGCTAGTGGTTTAGATTAGGCTTGCGCGACAGTGAAGCTCTAATTTAGATTGCTAAAGACCTGCAATAGCGCGACAGCATGAGTCGGTTCTCCATTGAGTTGCGACAAGTTCACCTTAATACCAAGTTTAATTGCATGGTAATTCATAACTCACATTGATTACTTGAAAATCCGTAGTGGGAATTCCTGAGCCCTAGACATTTTTATTGATTGAATACACAACTGACTTTTTTATCATCTTTTTTATCATCAACACCGACATCCATTACCATTTCCATTACATCATACCATAGCCATCTCCACCAATAAACCTTAGTAGTCGAGCCAACCTAAGATAGGTTGGAGCCAACACCACCTCCTGGTGGATATGATACCCGCTCGCCACTAGACCGTGTGCTTGCAGTAAAACAACATTATTTTTGGAGTACATCCCGACGCGATCAAGTTTTTGGCGTCGTTGCCGGGGAGGTGTTTCCCGTTGGTGCCAATTTGTCACAATTAGGTTGATTAGACTACGAAAAAAATTATTATTAACAGAAAAGAAATTTTCACCCCGCCACCATTATTATCATTTCTATATTCTTTTGTGCCACTGATATTTTTCATCAGGTATTTATCTTTGTTGATCAGGTGTTATGGGTGATATTATGTGGACCACAGATTTTGATCAGAGTGTTCAGACGGGAGAATACTTTCTTGATGGGATTCTGGCACACCAGGTTGAAATTCTAGCCAGGATTGAAGAGAGCAACCTTCAATTGGAATGGGTGAAAAATGACATTGAAATGGGTGCGCTCATGCTTAAGGTTGCCAGGATTTCCAAAGATATCAGTTCGGCTTCTTCATCTTATGGGCAAGAAGTATCACCAGTTATATTACCAGAGCCAGAATGTGCCATCATCGATCCTCATCCTGCGATACAGCTATTGCATATGAAGAGTGGATAGACGAAGAGGCAGTGGAGGAAGAAAAAATTGAGTCATATGTGTTGCCAGAGGAGGAAATTTCAGAACTTATTGGAGGGCTTCTTGGAATCAGTGAGGTTCACCGGTTCAGAGCATTACAGCTGGTGATGCATTTGAGCTACGATTTGCAGATTTTGTTATGCACCATGTTTCAGGTACAGGAACAACTGAGGAAGACATCCATGTCAGTCTTGAGGGGGATAAACTATATTTTTGGATTGCTCACGGGCCTTCTCCTCCTCATGATACATCCCTACAAGTTGACACACATGAGCCGCCAGCATCACCATTCCAGAGAGAGCCTACACTGATAGTTGATAAGAAAGCAAAAGAGCACCATGTCGAGCCAGAGTATATTGATGAGGAGGGCTCACATGCAGAGCCAGAGCATACCATTGAGGAGGCAGCACTTTCGTACGAGGATATCTTCATTCAGATAGATCCAGAGTCTTGCCCACCTGTAATTGAGCTTCTGTAGCCACCTCTACCTTCCACTGAGGCTGAGCATCCACCTGAGGAGCATTCACCCGAGCTTACTACTCCCACTTAGGGAGATATTTTTATCCATTCCATTTCTGAATCATGTATTCCATTTTATATTTATTTTGATTCAGACATTTTTGACAAGTCGTACCTTTTGCAGCACACATTCGATTATGGACGGAGGTATGCTTGGACGTGTCACAGCTTGACGAATCTGCTGAGGAGGTCCACACCTATAATCTAGAGTTACCTGAGTAAATGAGAGAGGGCACCAAGGAGATAGATGTCACATCACAAGAGGATATTGAATTATTTCCTGGGAAGTATAGTCCACCACAATATATTTCATATATTTATAAAGACGATCCTCTTTGGAATACTTTTATTATGAGGGTGAAATTTTTGCAGCGAACTGATGCATCCTATTCACCACAGGGTACAGGTGGAGTCGTTGTGGAAATGCTGGAGGATGCATTACTGGAGGTCGTTGGTGTTCGTGGACACATGTACCTGGCAGAGCCACGGAAGGAGCAGTTGGAGCAGTTGCCTACAGCAACAAAGATACTGGATCCGCCTTTTACTATAGGTGACATCAATCCAATAGTGTAGTATTTCATGCTTTCAATAAACATGAATCCTCTCGATAGCGAGATGACTGTATAGATTTGCTTGATTAGTTTGTTCAGAATAAATATTACCTCATATGACGACAACAATAATCATTTACACCCTACCCTTTATATGCTATATTAATTGCACTCTTCACATTTTGATGTGTCGCATCCTTTTTGCTCACCACCCATCGAGCATCTCTTTCAAGTGAATACTCACATTCTTATTCGTTGGACTCGATCTCGCTTAGCAAAGCCGTGACATTTTTGGTCGAGTCATTTGAATATGGTTGTTTGGTATAAGCTTGGGAAAGGCGCTCTCATGCATCATTGTATGTGCATGTAGTTGCATTAGAATTTCATATCATTCATTTCATCATTTTTCATTCCCCCCCATATTTATCGTTGTCCCTCATATTTTTCCATTATGATCACATTGAGGACAATGTAAAGTTTAAGATTGAGGGAGTACATTTACATGCCATCTAGTTGCACTTTTACTCTATTTTTAGGGGTTTTTAGTTTTTTTTTCAAAAATTTTGCATCATCTTTTTGATTTTTCCATCTTATTTTCCTTTTATATGTGTTCATGCATCATATTGTGTGCTTGGTTTTCTTTTATTTCCTCTCTTTTATTTTTATTTCTTTATTTTCTTTTCCTCCTTTTGCTAGATAGGTTCCTTATGATGATATCTCTTATTGCTTTAGTAACCATCATGATGCTAACTACTCTTGCCATGCTATTTGGAGTATTTCAGTATCCTTCTATCCATATGCTTGCTTATTTATTCTTTTGATGATCCCTCTATATGAATGCATGATATTAATTGAAGCTAAATGTATGGATTAATGTTTAGTATGCTTTTGTTGGAAGTGCACCAAGATTCACGTATTATTTTTATATCTGAAGCATATGTATTATTGTCTTACTCACCTTCTGTTGCATGCCTGATATGAGTGTACGCTTTACCGCTTGACTTCACTTTTTGTTGAGATGATTAAGAATATCCATGATTACATATGAGCTTTAGTTGAGGTATTATCGTATTGAACTGTTTGTGCACATCCTATGAAGGAACTGAGTGTTACATCATTTCCTTCTCCACATATATCTTTTTATTTTCTAAATGTCACTTGAGTTCATCCCTTGCAGCTACATATACCGCATCATATTTCCAAAAATCCATTGCAAAAAAAAGTTAGATCCAAAAAGTTCAAAAAGCCAAAAAGGAGACAAAAACCAAAAATACATATCATATAGCTCCTACAAAAATGCAGAAAGAAAAGTAAGAACAAAAAATAAAAACAAAAATATTTCTCTATCTCATTATTGGAGCCCCAAAAATACTTGGGAAAACCAAGGCAAAAATTCCATTTTCCCCTATCCTTTTCCTTTAGATGTGATGCCTCAAGCTAAGCTGGGGGGGTGAATTCATTTGACCAAAAGAGTGAGTACGCCATTAGAGTGGAGAGGTGCACGAATGGAAAAGTTTGATAATGCTAAAACATAGCATAATACTTTAGTTATGGAGATTTCTTATGATTCGATATAAATATGTGAATGCTATGATTTATTTCATTCTCTATTGCATGCTTGGTGTGATTCTTGTATGCTTCATTTATTACTTTTAATTGAAAAGTGCATCACCAATGATCTGCATACTAAATTCTATGAATTGCATGATGTGAATATGAGTTGATTGCATGAATTTAGAGAGTCCCTTTTGTTGTTCTTAAAAGCTTGCAAGTACCATGTTTAAGTAAGATATGAAATCTTTATAGCATGTTATTCATATTTTTTGAGTTATCTTGATGTGTAGCGTATGGCTGAGATCTGAGAGAATAACCCAGCGACCCCTTCCACCTTGTATTCATTTCTGTTTTTTCTTATTTTTACCTCCCGGCGAGCTTCGCATTCGTCTTCCTTGAGGACAAGTAAGAGGTAAGCTTGGGGGATCTTGATCGGCTCATATTTTACACCTTTTTTCTACATATTTTCATGCCATTTCAATTGCTCATATCGCGCTTTTCATGATTATTCGACGATATTTCGTTACTTTTCACTGTTTCTTGTTTTCGTCTGATTTCAGAAAATATGCAGCAATCGGGAGCAAAATTGAGCCTAAAGGACTTGCATGCATACCGGAGCATTGCCCATGACCATATCAGGGAGAAAACGGCACTGCAGGATAAGTGGAAGAAGAAGGAGATCAGAAGTATCGACAAGGAGGCAAGGAAGAGAAGATCTGAGTTCAGAAACAGACCACTCGCCCGAGTAACGCAACCGACTCGCCCGAGTGAAGAAGCGTACTCGGCTGAGTAATACTGATACACCGACATCTGGCAAGTCTGAGTGCCAAAATGTACTCGACCGGATTCGATTCGAGCTCCTTTGTAGCTTTGCAAGAGCCCAAACATAAGCAAGGAAGAAATTTAGGGAGAAAGGGAATATTTTCTTTAAGCTCAGATTCGGGCTTACTCTTGTTTAATGGAGCTACTCAGATCTGGAGCTTGGGACGAGTTTCAAGGATGGGAGCAGGCCACTATTTATATAGGCGGCTTACCCCTCCCCTCCACTCCATATCCGATGTGAGACTAAAACTTTTGGAGGAATAAATTAATTAAAGTTTACCTGGCACAAAGGCCAAACTATAGCAATTTTTTCATCCCTCACTGTTGAGCTCCGCAAGTGATACAACCTATCAAATCAAAGAGGGTTGAACGGTGAACACGTAGGAAAAAATGGGGACTCAATCCGAGTTCGTTTGACCACTCAAACGAGTGTCCAAATATAGCCCAAAACATCGATTTTCACAAAAATTGAGCCACCACAAAACTGGATTTAAAGACCCTACTGTGGCCTCCAGGCGGGTCAGGCGCCCGCCTAGCGTGCGCCCGACCCGCAATGCCAAATTTGGCTTTTTTCACTGTTTTGACTCTATTTTGTGCGTTTGGCATCCATTTTTGACGCGGTTTGAACCTGCGGTAAGATCGGGATAATCCCGTCATCTAGGTAAACTTTTCCCCGTGTTTATTATATTAAATATGCACGTAAAAATTTTACGACACATTTAATTTCCTTTTGCATCATATGCAAAATGCCCACATCTTATATTAATATCCATTTGCATCAAATACAAATGACCTGAGGGCATACATTCCTCAACAAAAGAAACATGGACCGTTGTAATATACTAAATACACCTATATATTGTATGGATTTACATGAAGACCCCTTCTGTCTGCTGGAAGAGTGGAAGGATATACTAGGTCTTGAAGTACCTTACTTAAGTGTCATCGGAGCACTTCTTTATCTAACAAACTGCACGCGTCTCGATATAGCATTGGTTGTAAATCTGTTAGCCAGATACAGTGCAGTGCCTGCAGCGTGCCACTAGACCGGAGCTACACATCTTCTGTGCTACCTCCAAAGGTCAATATTATAAAGGATCATCCTCCATATTAAATGTATTTGCAGATGCATGATCATCGCGATGACTACCACAAATGAATGACCACCGCTTGGAGAACTGCAGAGCATGCCAGTAAGGCAACATCATCCTACCTTTCTAAGAAGCTCACCATCGAAGAAGAAAATCAAGAGCTTGTAGCAATGAACTTAAGTAACTCGCAGACCAGTGATGACTGTGTCAAAGACTAGAGAAATGGAGCTATCTACCAAGTTCTCAGACCATGCCACTTTCCTATTGTAACCTGGAGGAGGCAGCATCAAATGTGATGAGACAAAATACACCTCTCTAATGCTCCTTTGACCATGACCTAATCTTTAGAGTTTTATAGAGTCATTCAATTAAAGTCATGTTCCCATGACATAATCTTTAGATGCAGTCTTCCATCTCAAAGCTACTTCCAGCAGTATTGCACATCATCACTGAAGTTGTTTTATAGCTAGAATTCTGTTCAAATAATGAGGTCCAAAACAAGTAATATGGTAGAGCATGTAATGATTTTGAGTTTGTGAGGAGATATGAGAAGATAGAGAAAGAAACAAATAGAAACCGTTAAGAATATTAAAAGAATTTTTCAGAATTCTCTTATTTGATGTTACATTCAATACCAATAATTAAATAAATAAATAAGAAAACACCTACTTTTGATGCTAGAAAATTAAACATATTTTTATTATCAAAAGTTACAGACTATATTTTTTTGGAGATAATGATGTGTAATTATTTTTTACTAACTACTTGGAACAAACTAATAAGATCGGCATTCCCACAAACTTAGATATGCTTGAAACCAAACTTTAAGGTTTCGTTCGATACCAGAGAGATTTTGCTGTTTAGTACCTATCTTACCATAGAAATATGAGAGGGGAACACAGAAAGAAATGAAGAAAGAGATAGAGAGTTGCAAAGATGAAGACTTCGGTGAAGATTACTGCTGTTATTGGAAGTGGACACTGCAGAGTCGTGTTGGTAGTGGTGCTTCAGTGCAGCGATGACTCGACAAATCATCATACATTCCTTTAACTAAATGCGAGAACTGAATATTACGGGACTTGAGGGTTGTCCTGGCGTCATCCAAAGTTTCTGCACGGATGCAATCTGCGACGTCTGCGTGTCAAACTGAATGCAATCAAACTAAATCATAGACAAGCTAACAAAATAGATGTATCTCGCGAAATCTTAAGCATTTTTCAGTAATAACATATTGTGTTTTGTGGTCTTCACAAAGTAAAACATATACTAGGATCCAATGAAATATGCAATTGTGCATATTACTTTAATCCATTAGCATGATTAGTTTCATACATAACTGAATACAAGATCAAATCTTATAAGAACATGTAATCAAAAATTGCTAGATAACAAATTCATACCATGTATATAGTCATGAAATATTAAGTTTGGCTTCCATTCTTAGTAATTTCTGGTGAATACATTCATCCTTTCGATAATCATGTGGACATTGACATGATTAAACTTAAGAATGAGGTTAGATTGAGGTTTGATTAATCTGATTTTTAGTAATTTGACATGTATCTCATTTACAACTCTCTCGGCGCCGATGGCATCTCCTCTTTTTATTTTTCCTATACCTGCACATAACATATTACACAGTAGAAGTTACTTATATGATGCATCTCGGTGTCGACTAGCATCATGCCGTCTTTCGTACATATTTGTTTAATATTATTTTAACATTTATTTTAAATGATTCAGCTGGACGTTGGCATTAACATTTGCTGCACACCAAGGCCGACTTTGTATTGATTGGGTTTTGTTTTTAAGGGTTTTAATTTTGATGATACTTTGCCTGGAGATAGTTGTTGAATAAAAGGAGGGTGACGATTCCGGACTTCATGGGGTAGATGATGGTCTCGATTATGGAGCACCATACGATTGGTGGCATGGAACTGCCTTCATCTAGAGGTATGATTTATTGTAATTCTGGTGTTCTTGATGTATTCATTAGTTTTTAATGACTTCCATTTCTGCTTTTGGTGAATTTGATATTTGATGTATGAATCTAATAGCTTCTGTTGTTTATAAGCGGGTATTTGATGTTCTGGTGAAAATATAAAGAACTCGACTATTTCTTGAGCTCTTGAAGTGATACATGCTTTCTTGAGCTCAATATTACTCTTGCAGCTGGAGACTTATCACAAAGAACTCGAAGAAATGAACATGAGCAGGCAGGAATATGTTTCTCATTTGCAAAGGTGAATTCAATCTGTAGCCTTTTCCATAGTTTTTGCATGCACCCTTTTTGATTGGGTTTATTTCGTGATGATCTCTGATCCATCTTACAGGAAAGGCAGTGGATTATCTCGAGGGGCTTCGATCTATAAAGGAGTAACAAGGTGATATTGATACCCAGGAATTTTTTTGGATATATTTAGTATTTTTTAGATATGATGAGTAATAATGTGATATGGAATCTCTCGAGGGGCTTCCTCCATTGCTTTCCATTATCAACACATTTCAACCCAATCAGGGAAAGATGATGATGCCTCCTTCCCTTTTTATCACTTTTCCTCCCTCTGTGAACATGACATGTTCTCTGATCAGGCGATACACTTTGTCCCTACAAATTCTTCTGCTTGTTAAGTAAACTTACCATATCTAATCTGTCATTCAATTAAAAATATTTTCTAGACAAAATAAGTACTTTGGGATTCTATTTTTTTGGAGTTTGTTGGAATTTGTTTGTGGTTTTATTTTTCGGTAATCTGTTTGTCATTTTATTTAATGGGCTAAATGGCTGAATGCATGATAATTTTTTTGGGATTCTATTTTGGTCATTAGTTATTACTTTCATTAGTTATAATTTAAGTATATAAGCATATAGGTTTCTTAAATTTCACTGTATATAACAATTGTCGATAAAATCTGTGAAAGCTAAATCCTTTTATCTCTTTGATTTTTCATTTCCAAAATGTAACATATGAACCCAAAAATTAATATATTATTTCATTAAGCTGTAATTAGGAAAATCATGTATCTTATGTTGTTTGCATTGTTGACCATTGCAAAAACAGATTTGGATAGCCACGGACATGAAACTCAGGAATCTGAAATAGGAAAAATAAAATTAAATGAAATTGCATTTGTCCTGTATAGTGTATACTTATTCCACATCAATTATCCTCATATCATGTGTGTTTTGGTTGTTACTGGTATTAGGCCATGCATTGCGTTTTGTACACTTTGCAAGTTGTTTTCTCTGCCTTAAACAGGTCAGGATATGCACATACACAAATAAAAATGCACGCGTGCGTGTGAATCTCACTACTGGACACAACCAGGATTTGTACCAGTAGTACATTTGAGGGATGAAATTTATACTGATGGATCTATGCACTTTTTGTTGATATATTCTTGATATGATGAAGGAATCATTTAGCAAATTTGTGAAATCACCTTTATTTTTTATTATGTTGGAGGACATGTAGTTACTAACTGATCTTTTTGCAACCATTGCAGTGTTCCTCGGATGGCATTGTATTGAACAATGAAAAGTTGGTGAGATCAAGAATAAAAGTTTGGTGGCCACTGGATAAAGTGTATTCGACTGTTTTTCCTTTTAAACGCTCTCTTCTATAATATGTTTTGATCATGTGCTTCTTAATATCTGTGCTTTGGTTGACGAGTATTAAATACTAATATAGATTTCTGGATAAAAAGACACTTTTATGGTTAGATTAATATCAAACTCATTATTATGCACCATATAAACATGGTGATCTGATATATAAGCTTTGCTTCTTCTGCTAACAGGTTTTATAAGGGTGTTGTACAATCTTACGACTCAGATAAGAAGAAGCATGTGGTGAGTTGGGTATTTTTCTTACCATGTCCTCTGTATGCATGCCTACAGTGTGGGAGTAGAAACTGGCAGTCGCTAATCTTAAATGAACCGGCCTACACATTGGCAGTCACAAATTGTTTAATGTGGGAGTGGACTTCCTTATAGACAAATTACATACCTCAATGTTGCCTCAGAAGTGATCACTTGAATCTATTTTCTAGGAGGCAGTCAAAAGTCTTTGCATTCAAATGTTGTGTTTGTTGTTTCAACTTGAGCACCATCGATATCCTTCCTCCTGCCTCACACTATTCGTTGTTGAAGAGGCCGTCAAAGTGTCGCTATGTTGCTACTGTCATATTTTGCAGTTTGTTTGTAACACAGTTCATATGTATTCTTCGATGCTAATTGCCAGAGAAAATTAAACTCAATCCAAGCTAAAAAAAAGCTTGCCAATGTGTAGGTCGGGGGCATCACGTGATATGCAGCAATAGATACCACTTTGTGTTATCGTCCAAGGGAGCCAAGCCAGAGGCAAAGAGCCTGAGCAGTGAGCATGATATCAATGGTTCAAAGATGGTGGACTCACAAGGCTTGTACTTGATACATAGAGTCATGCATTCTAATGGCTTCAGGCATCTTATTGCTGTCAATGGCTTTGATGCAGGCTCTGAGTTTGTAATTGGACACCAAAGCTTGAGCTTGTGGGATCGCAAATGCACTGCATTGCAAGCGAGGTAGCCATCTGCTATCCTTATTTTTACAATCTCATACAAATGTTCAAGTCTAATACTAACTATTTTTGACTAAGTTCAAGAAAAGTGAGCATAACTGATGGAGCGAAAAAGGGTGGAATGTAGATGAGGCAAATCCATGAGCATGTTAATGTGAGATATGTGGTTGATGTGTCCATATTTTCCATCTTTTTATAGCATCATTTCATCTCATTCCATGTCATATTCGCATCCAAATCCCTTATTTTCATACACACACGCACTTCTAACGCCATATTCGAGTCTCGTATAGCTTTTTGTACTCGCAGGGATTTTGGAGTGATTTGAAGCTGATTTGGGATATAGACACATCCAGCACATCCAGGACGTCATAGGCAAGGCCCCGTAGGAGTTTGCCAAGGTTTGGAAGCAGTTAGGAGGAGAGGAGGAGGAGCGAGAGAGAGAAAAGAGCAACAACCAAGGCCCAAGCCACTTTCCCAGGCGACTCGACCCGAGCAGCATTCTGCTGCTCAGTTGAGCTGACACGCAGATTCAGCCAGGAGATGTTCATGAAGAATCCAAGCCCAAGCCACCCCAGCCTCCTCTTCTAGGCCTGCACACCGCCAGCGGCGCACCCCACAAACACCAACCACCGAGGTGGAGTACGTGGGTGATTCATCGTCCTCGTCCGACTCCTTAGGCTCTGCTTCCCCCCTTCCACTAGCCATACTCCCCGCCCTCAATTACCTGCCACAACTCCTACATATTCCTGCCACTTCCGCACCCATCCCCACTTCCGCACCCATCCCTACTACCGCACCACCCGCCCCTCCTGTAGCTCCGCCACCATGGGAGCGACGTTCGGCATCGTCTTTTGGGATGATGCGCATCATGACAGCTTCATTGCAATGTCGCACCAGACGATCGTACCGACACGATTCATTCACCTCTACACGCTCATGCGCCTAGGACTACTGTATGGTGTCCTTAAGCTGTACACAACGATCGGTTTCGACCGATTCCTTACCGCACACACCCCCACTTACACCCACCTTACCCTAGAGTCGTTGAGTTCCATTGCCTCCATACTGGCAGGCAATGGAATTAGCTTCCGGTTGCTAGACCACGACATCGTGGTCATGCACGCCCAGATTTGTGCCCACTTCCTGCCCTCCATTTCCTCAAGCCCCTTGGAGCACCCGTCGACGTTGACGTAGAGGACTGGTTGCTCAGTGAGTTCGAGGACGAGGAGCCCGACCTGGCTGCCCTAGTGGCATCCCAGCCAGCATAGCCTGTGCACCCACTGCCACCTGGAGGCACATCCGTCTCCACCCCTGTTGCTGCCACCAGCACCACCACCGTAGGGACCATAGGGACTGTCACCACCCTCTACCCCGAGGCCCCTACTGCTGTCTCCTTCGTGCTCGCCCCTGAGGGCACGGCAGCCTCGTCTGCTCCCGAGCCCATCGTTCTATACTTTTCTGAGCCGGACCTTGCCAGCATCCTACCACCACTTACGGACCTTATAGCTTCACTACCCACCTCCTTAGGGTCCCCTGCACTACTCACTGGTACCACCACTACACCAGCAGCAGCCATACTCACTGAGAGCGTCTCGACTTCTGTCCACACATCTGTGTTGATGACAACACCTTTTTCTGATGCCGGTGATGCTGCTGCTTCCACTACTGCCATAGATCTCGGCCACACTATACTGCCCACTACCTCCGCTGTGATCCCTGCGAGTTCACCCTCTCCGACCCTTCAGCCCAGGCATCGTGGATCCTCTCAATGGGGCCGTCTCACGAGAGTGGTGTCTCACAGCTCCTGACCTCCCCTCGACTCTCGTACCACCGACACGCATCTGATAGCATTGGAGGCTGAGACTTCTTGCTTTAGGCGATATTTTGATGACCACGTCCGCTCGACCGCCGCCTACCAACAGAGAGTCGAGGCGTCCCTCGCTACGATTACAGAGCTGTTGAGGGCACATGGACCTGAAGGGTTTTCTGGGACCCTTAGGGCACAAAAAATTCTATTCCCATCCTAATCGGACGGAACATTGACAGAAAAAGAATTTACAGTGGAAGAAAAATCTATGTTAATCTAATTAACATGCAGTTAAACGTTTTAACTTAGCCCTAAGGTACAAAACCCTTAGCCAAGATCTATGCCAACTTGGGATGGATCTGACCATCCCAAGAAGGATCTAACCTACTGCGATTAAATTAAACTAATGCTAATAAACACATGGCCGGAATCTCAACCCTGGGGCAGGCGAGATGTTCCACACTGTCTTCCAAGCCTCTCCCCGTCTCACACCGAGCCGCTCCCAGAATCACTCCCCGAACCGCTCCTCGAACCGCTCCGCATCCCGAGGCGATCAATCCCATGTCGCCGAGCCAACCACGCACGGAAGAAAGTTTCACGCGAGTGAAACCTTCGCCTAGATTTCGGATTTGAATCCGAATTCCTTCGTGGCTTTGCTAGAGCCCTCAGGAGTAAGGCAGAAATTTAGGGAGATAGAAGAATATTAATTTAAGCCTAGATCCGAGCATGCTCCAACATTTACGAGAGCCGCTCAGATCTAGAGCTTGTGATGAGTTTTGAGGAGGAGAGTAGACCCCTATTTATATAGGCGACTGACTGCTCCCCTTCCCTCAAAATCCGATGTGGGACTAGTTTAGAGTTAATCAAATTCAATTTAGTTTGCCCTTCACAAAGTGCAGACTTCCGTGAATTTTAACCCCCTAACCGTTGAGCTTTATGATTGATACAACCTATCAATTTGAAGGGTGTTCAACGGTGAACGCATAGGAAAAAACCGTTCGTCAATCGGAGTCTGTTTGACCCCTCAAACGTATGTCCAAAGTTGAGCCCAAAGTTGTATTATCATTCAAAACCAGCCGTCACAGATTGCAGGCTGTTCCAAGGGTTCTGAACCCTACTGTGTGGCCCACGGAGTGGGCTCCACAGTCTGGTACGTGCCATCCTACAAGGCGTGTTCCTTGCACGCGCCTTGCCGGTGCGTGTAAGGCACGCGCCAGGCTGGCGTGTGCCCGCTTTTAACTGGCGCCTGGCGCCCAGCATTTGGGCGCCAGGTTGGGGGGCCCACAGTTCGGGCCCCTCCCCCTTTTAACTGTTTTTTTTGCTTTAAAACAGTTGGCCTCAATCCTATTGGGCCCTTTGGCTTTCTATTTAATACTCCTTTTAAATAGACTTATTGGGCTCGTTTGGACTCCGTTGCTGACGCGATTTGAACCTGTGTTTAGAGCGGGACGAAATCATCTTATTGGTGAACCTTTCCTTGCGTTTATATTATTAAATATGGTCTTAAAAAGTTTTAAGACATATTTAATCTCTTTTGCATCATATGCAATTTAGTCCCTATCTAGGCTTAAATTATCATTTGCATCAAATACAAATGATCTGAGGGCACATTCCTCTACATCTCCCACTTGCACTCAGGATCATTTATCCTGAATGCAGGAGATTATTGCAAACATCTTTTGCAATATTTTATCCCTTACATCAAATGCAAATTATTCTCCCAAACTAATTTCTACCTATTATTAGACGAACATCGCACTCTGTGTGAGACCCTACAGCCTGACCCTTACAACAGGTTGGGCTCGACGCCCTATACGACAATAACCACAAGCAGTGGTTACCGTCCCTGCTTCAGGAATCATCATTATGTGATTGACTCATTGACATGAGTATTTTCGGGACCACCCTGACTGTTTCCATGATGAATTCCGCAGTTATAGTCTCTTCGTCTTAACTATGTCGTGTAGATCAAGTCTATGGTACGATCAAACTATCAACCCCAATAACTTGACTCCGGTTAGTTTCTATCGATCTTTAGTCAAATAATGTTGGACTTCTTCCAACATACTCTGGCCAGAGATTTTACTAAAGACCGAACCAACTCTACGACACAAACTCCCATTGACCGTGAGAGACGAATCCTCTCTTGGTCATTACTCGTCTCGTACGCTTCAAGTGACACCCAATCAAAGACCTTTCGACAGGCCTAGCCTCGAAGTTAGGTCAGTGATCTAAGTGGCACTGTTCACGCATAGGTTCGTCAAAATGACCTCAAGTCAAAAGACCAACTAGCCTATCATCACTCAGAGTTATCATTGACAGATTGGTCAATTTAACCATATGATAACTCTTGTGGATCGTTCAGTGAACTCATTCTCTAATGAGCACCTGTGTCTCGTCTTCGACTTTGCCAAGTCAAGCGATCATGAGATCATCACCACCGCTAAACGGTGAAGACTAAGACATAATGGTCTATCCGATGTTTCGATGTCCTTGTCTCGAAACATCTACGACCACGAACCCTGTTAGACTTATGTTACAGATGGTCAAACATTTCTCCATGATCGAGATACTCATCTCGATACATGTTTGACCTTGCATAAAGTCTCAGGACTTTACCTAAGTTAATATCTAATGTTAAGTACATTATAATTTACCTTAGATAAATTATTACCAAACAGCTTACTGTTATTTCGAACAAGATGTTTATGCTATTCACACATAGAGATAGATTGCCTCGAGTGTATCTTCTCTCAACATCTCCCACTTGAACTCAGGCCCATTTATCACGGTATAGTATACCGTTTTTACACATAAGTTTTCCAGACTTCATGTGGTAGAGCCTTCGTGAGTGGATCTGCTAAAACCGTCTACACTATAGACTTAAGGGGTTTCTATGTTAATTTTAGACCAACCATTTGAATCTCATTCAAATAATTCACTAGGTCTTTCGGAATACATAATACTTTTATTTATTTGGATCTTATCTAGTTCATCGTACCTTACGATAATAATTTAAATTAGTTAATGGTCAATTCAAATGGCTCATCTCTATTTCTGATAAAGTATCAAACTTTTTGATTACTTTGTCAAAATATATGTTCCATCCCTTTGATGCCTCTCATGTAATTTATACACTCCCACTGACCTTGAAAACTTTCTGGCTAATTCATATAAGTTGGTTCGTCTAAACCATATTTAGAAAAATGAACTTATAAATGAATGCTCCAATTTTCATGGTCAACATGAGCGTTTCACATCGAGTTTGGTCCGAGTAGATCTGTACACATCTGCTGGCGAGACGGTTTCAACATAATCCGTTTATAGGAATTAATATGAAAACCATTCTCGACCAACATGATTGCACTTCACTATTTTCTTTTCTGCACCAATCTTTCAACTTAAAGATTTACTTGTAGAAAGTAAGGAAACATTTTCCTTGGCAACGTAAACTAAATTCAAAAATTTATTTACGCACACAGATCTATTCTGATTGCATCAAGTTTTAAATCAGAGTTACTACTCCGAATTTCATCTCGGAAGTTGTCTAAGTCATCATCAGTTATGATGTCTAACTCGACAATTCGTCTCACAAGATTCGAGTAATTTTACAACTTCCTTAAAGATTGATTTTATGAATATCTTATTGGTAATGTCCTCACAGAACATTATTAAAACCTAGGCATTACTATCTGGGACTTAACCCAGAGGGAGGACTTAACTCAGAGTCACTTGCTATGGATTGCACCAAGTCTAACTTAGTGTGATTCATACCTTTAACACACCGATGTGTTAACAGACTTGACCTGAGAGACAATCACATTTTCTTTTAATTACGCAAGATTTTATGTAGCTAAGTATTTGACCATTCGATCTAATCGAATTAGTTTAAATACTTTTGTCATTTCGTTCTTTATTTTATCAGACTTGTGTTTCATCAAGAACACGTGTCTTAATAAATATACGAATAACTTATTTTGGTTAATTTAGACTCGGGTACATCAGTATGTACGAGATTGAGTTCGACAACTCATTCTCCCACTGTCTTACAGATGGGTTTCGGCTATTATATCTAAGAGGGTAAGACTCACAAGTGTCTGTAGACTTCATAATACGAGAGGTCAGACCCCTCTTTATGTGACTCGTGAAGCTTAGTCTCTCGATACGACCTAGTCTATTTTGCCATACAAGTTTGCTACTATCTTGTGTATTTATATATATTAACATTTAATATATATATTATCGTTATACATATTACTCATTGCTATAGAAGTAATGTGACGACATTCGTTAAAATGTGTTATCCTTTTGTATAACAATAATTATGACATTGTGACATCAAAATATGTCACATTTTTATTTCCTCCTACTTATGCCTTTACTAATGATAAATTAAACTATTTAACTCGATTGACTTTCCGGAGTGCCTTCTTCCTTTTCTAAATCACATTTAGATATTAAATAGCCCAACATAAATAAATAGCTATGCAAGCATCTCATGTATCCAAACGCCCGAGAGTTGCAATCTTGAGTATTGCTCAAGAAGTTGCATGTCTCAAGATCCGGTTGGGATACATAGTCTTGCATCGCTCATGCACTCGTATTCGACTCAAACAGTTTGATCGAATTCTCGAACTTTGTGGATCAAAATTGTTTGTCCATACAACCTTGAGGGTTGCTCGACAAGTTGTATGGAGAAACATACTTCGAATATCATATATGTTCAAGCTGCCTCATATAGAGACGAGTAACATGTAGTGTGAATTTATTTGTTGGACTCAGAACTTAATGAAATCATATTTCTTAAGTATGTTCTTTAGAAGGTCATTTTAATATCAACGAGAATATAGTTTTAATTCTATCAATTAGAATTTAACTTGATATTCAATTAATCAACCTTTTGACCAGTTAACTTATTTCATTAAAATATTATATTTTGATTCCTTTTGTAAACATAGCCTTGCCCTAGTTTAGCATATGTTCAATATTAAATATAGGTAGAATGGCTTTTATCTATCTATATCCTTCCACTATTTTTACGATCGTTTCAAAGCTTAATAACGAACGATTTAATCGAATTAAAATTAATGGGTAAGAGGTCCAATCGCCTTGAGCCTTACAACCTTGAGTGTAGCTCAACAAGTTGTAGGACTCTGTAATCGGAAGATGACTCTTCATCGATCATATCAGATATGACTCTCTTATTCGTATTTTACCCCAAGTCATTTGTGATCATGAGTGTGCTCATCCAAATCACAATGTCTAGTCTAGTCGGACCCTTGTTTTCGTGTCTAGCCTGACTTGCCCCGCCGCTCGGTGTATTCACGATACGTCGGTTTGGGTCAGGTCTTAGACTACATCAATTCAAACTACATCATTGATTTAACTTACGCCGGCGCTCGGTGTATTTACGACAACATCGGTTTGGGTCAAGTCAAGATTTCATCTTTATGTATTTAAGGAGTTGGTTTCTATAAGGTTGCCAAGTCACAGCTTAAGTGTAGCTCAACAACTGTAACACGGGTCCTATAGTTGCCAACCCATAAAACAAGGAGGGCTACGGCTAATCTTGAAAAATATTATTAACGTATTTGACTTAGATATAGTCCAGGGTGGCATACAATCATGATTCACATCATTGCGGTCCAGCGGAACACAGCTAGGGAATTGACTATGCCAGGATCACTACCCCTTAGACTAGCTAGGGTTGATCCAACAAACTTAGCCAAGCACATTGACTGGATCATGATCCATTGAATGAAGCTTGTCATTTTTGTATGCGTGCCAAAGACTAAACAGCTTTTATTAACAACTAATTAATCCTATCAACTAGTTGAATCCTTAAATTCAAAATTTTAGGCTTTGTTTACTAACTTTTATTAAGTCCTTATCAACTATAAGGTTCACGTGCTATCCTAATCGTTATTAGGATTTTAATAAATTTTATTAACAACGCTAAAAGCGAAGTCCTTTAATGAAAATTAATTATAACAATTAGAATTAAAAATTCATTAAAAAGGACTACCCTAATCAGGAATTAGGTCTTGAAGTGTTGTTAATGTTTTATTAAAACATAGCATGTCATTAAAATTCAACTAATAAATTTTAATCATTTCTTAATGGCTAACCTAATGGGTTGTCTTGTGTTATCAAATAAGGGACAAGATGAACTAGCCATTAAAATAAAGCTACACTAATTTTATCGCATAAAATGAAAGTGTACAACTATTTAACAATTAAATAGACTAAAGTTTATCGCATAAACAATTTTAGACTTTTAAAAATAGTTTTAGAAATATCTTATAAATTTAAAATATCATTTTAAAAAATTTCCATGTTCAAAAATTTATCATATAGAATTTTCAAACATCTAAATCATTTTAAACTTATCTCATAAATTTAAAAAGGCCTTAAAATCAATTTTAAAAGTATCACATAAATTTAAAATTATCATTTTAAAATTTTCATGTTTAAAATTTTATCATATAAAATATTTAAACATCTAAAATCCTTTTAAAACATCTTTTA
Source organism: Scilla litardierei (assembly GCA_030789695.1). Lineage (NCBI taxonomy): Eukaryota > Viridiplantae > Streptophyta > Magnoliopsida > Asparagales > Asparagaceae > Scilla > Scilla litardierei. The sequence goes on from CM061142.1 coordinate 739,710,889, forward strand.
AAAAATATCGCATAAATTTTAAAACATTTTAAAAAAGGCATCTAAAAAATTATTTTAAAATCATCTCATAACTTTAAAACATTTTATAAAGTATTTTGAAAAGAATTTCAAATTTTAATAATAATCGTAGGCTAGATTGTTACGCATACCAGGCTCTGATACCACTGAAGGGTTTTCTGGGACCCTTAGGGCACAAAAATTCTATTTTCGTCCTAATCGGACGGAACATAAACAGAAAAAGAATTTACAGCGGAAGAAAAATCTATGTTAATCTAATTAACATGCAGTTAAACGTTTTAACTTAGCCCTAAGGTACAAAACCCTTAGCCAAGATCTATGCAACCTTGGGATGGATCTGACCATCCCAAGAAGGATCTAACCTACTGTGATTAAATTAAACTAATGCTAATAAACACATATCTGGAATCTCAACCCTGGGGCAGGCGAGATGTTCTGCACCGTCTTCCGAGCCGCTCCCCGTCTCACGCCGAGCCGCTCCCCGAATCTCTCCCCGAACCGCTCCTCGAACCGCTCCGCATCCCGAGGCAATCAATCCCATGTCGCCGAGCCAACCACGCACGGAGGAAAGTTTCACGCGAGTGAAACCTTCGCCTAGATTTCGGATCTGAATCCGAACTCCTTCATGGCTTTGCTAGAGCCCTCAGGAGTAAGGCAGAAATTTAGGGAGATAGAAGAATATTAATTTAAGCCTAGATCCGAGCGTGCTCCAACATTTATTAGACCCACTCAGATCTAGAGCTTGGGACGAGTTTTGAGGATGAGAGCAGACCCCTATTTATATAGGCGGCTGACTGCTCCCCTTCCCTCAAAATCCGATGTGGGACTAATTTAGAGTTAATCAAATTCAATTTAGTTTGCCCTTCACAAAGTGCAAACTTCTGTGAATTTTAACCCCCAAACCGTTGAGCTTCATGATTGATACAACCTATCAATTCGAAGGGTGTTCAACGGTGAATGCATAGGAAAAAACCCTTCGTCAATCGGAGTCTGTTTGACCCCTCAAAGTTATGTCCAAAGTTGAGCCCAAAGTTGTATTATCATTCAAAACCAGCCGTCACAGATTACAAGCTGTTCCTAGGGTTCTGAACCCTAATGTGGGGCCAACGGAGTGGGCCCCACAGTCTGGTGTGCGCCAGCCTGCAAAGCGCGTGCCTTGCACGCGCCCTGCCGGCACGTGCAAGGCACGCGCCTTGTGGGCACGTGCCAGCTTTTAGCTTGCGCCTGGCGCCCAGCATTTGGGTGCCAGGTTGGGGGCCCACAGTTCAGGCCCCTCCCCCTTTTAACTGTTTTTAAAAACAGTGGGCCTCAATCCTATTGAGCCCTTTGGCTTTCTATTTAATACTCCTTTTAAATAGACTTATTGGGCTCGTTTGGACTCCGTTTCTGACGCGATTTGAACTTGTGTTTAGAGCGGGACGAACCCGTCTTACCAGTGAACCTTTCCTTGCGTTTATATTATTAAATTTGGTCTTAAAAAATTTTAAGATATATTTAATCTCTTTTGCATCATATGCAATTTAGTCCCTATCTAGGCTTAAATTATCATTTGAATCAAATACAAATGATCTGAGGGCACATTCCTCTACATGACCACCTCCCATGATCCTAGCCCACGTACCCCCTCCCAGGCCAGCCCCTATCACCACAGTCGCACCACTCAGTGCTCCACACTTCCAGGCTTCTGCAGAGCCTACGTCATCTACACCTGAGTCGGTTGCCCCTGTAGTGGACACCCCAGTCGTCGACACACCCACTGCCACACCCGTCAAGACTGTCGTTGTACCATTTTCAGCTGAGCATGCCTCCACCTCTACTGACCTCCCGACCAACACAGTTGTCGAGCCCCTGCCCGATGTCATACCTGCTTATGGTCCCCAGCAGCACAATCCCTCACCACCTACAAAGGGTGGTGCCACCGCTGGCTAATATCCCTATTTTTGCAGCCCCCATTATCGTATCATAATTTTTGCCCCAGTCTATCCACCATTTTTTATTACGTGCCCATCTGTCACTACGAGGCCCTGGTCTTGCATAGCATGGGGGTGACTCATTTTGCTTATCATCCATCTATATAGCGTTTTGCATATCTACGTCATCATACGCCTGTATATACTCTTTTTGCGTAGGTCTATATTGTAACTGCTTCATATCGTATTCTACATGCTTGTATATATTTCCGCATCTTTTGCACCTATATATATATATCTCCATTTGCATACTGCACCATATCATCATATGCTTGCTCATATATATTTACATCTTTTGCTTTGGGCCATGCATCTGCATCTTGTTCTCTTACATTTTCTTCTGCACATTTTCATCTTTTTCACTTTTTATTTTCTGTTTCTTCTATCGGCCCACCCACCCTAGCCTCATATCCCACATGCCAGCGTGTTCTCAGCAGTGAGGACACTGCTGTGCTTAGCTTTGAGGATGAGCGCTATTGCTTTTATTTTCAATTTTTATATTTCCTTTCATTTTACACCTTTTTATTTTTTCACCTGCCCACTGTTTTCCACCATTTTTTTCCACATATAGCATCACGTTTTCCACTTTTTACCTTGCATGCATGTTTGATTTTATTTTTCTTACTTTCTCCGCCTTATTTTCCCTTTTGCTAGAATTATTCCGCATGATGGTACTTCTCATAGCTTTTAGTAGCCTATTACGATGCTTATCCCTTTTGGCGTGCTTTATATAGTATTTCAGTATTGTTATTATATGCTTGTATATTCTGTTGATGATCTTTCTAAATAACTGCCTGATATAAATTAAAACTGAATGTATGTAGTAGTATCTAGTATGTTCTTTGTTGGGTAATGCACCAAGATTTATGCATCATTAAAATATTTGAAGCACCTGCTTTTTATCTTATCTACTTACGATTGCATGCCTGATATGATTGTACTTTTTACCGCATTCTTCGGTATTTATTGAGATGAATGAAAATATCCATGCTACCTATGAGTTTAGGTAGAGTATTATCCTATTGAATCGTTGTGCATGTCTTATGAGTGAACCGAGCGATATTATATTCCTTCTCCACATATCTTATAAATTCTCAACATGTCATTTGGTTTTACCCCCACAGCTACTTATACTGCATCTATCTCCCAAAAATCCCAAAAGAAAAAGTTAGCTTCCAAAAATCCAAGAAAACCAAAAAGGAGCCAAAAATCAGTTTTATAACCTTTGCTCCCATTCAAAAAATAAGAAAGAAAAAGAATAGAATAGAATATCTCTCTGTATCTTAGTATTAGAAGCAACAAAAATACTTCGGAAAGGCAAAATTTCCATATCTCATTCTTAGATGCGACGCCTCAAGCTAAGCTTGGGGGGTGAATCCATTTGAGTATACGAGTGAGTATGACATTAGAGTGGAGAATGTGCACAAGTGGGGAGATTTGATAATGCTTAAACTATACAAAATTTTTTATCTTTGGAGATTTTTCAGGACTCGAAATGAATATTTGAATGCCATGATACGCTTTATATTCACTATTTGCATGCTTGGTGTGATCTCTATGTGCTTCGTTTATTTCTCTTGATTGAAAAGTGTGTTGCCAACTCTTTTTATACTAGACTCTACGAATTGCCCGATGTTGTACGAGTTAACGACATGATTTTAGTAAATCCCTATCTTTGTCTTTAATGTTTGCAAGCCATATGATTAGCTAAGACTTGAAATTCCTTTTAGCATGTGGTTTATTATTCCAAGTATCATAATATATTGCTCAGGCTTGAGATCTGACAGAATATTCTAGCGCTCCCCACCATCTCCTATCTCTTCCATTTTTTCTTTATTATATTTAACGCCCAGCGAGCCTAGTTTTCGTCTTCCTCGAGCAGCCTTTGAGGATTTCATCCTCTTTTATAACCAAAAGAGAAAACAAATCAAATCACACTTCCGGGTAGTGATCACACCGTACAAGATATAGTTCAAAAGTTGAAGCAGACAAATAGCTTTTGAGTAAAGCTATTCACAATATGATCTCACAAAAAAATCAAAATTTATTAATACTGTGGTAAAAACAAAAAAATATCACCTTGATGAAGTATGTGAGATCGTGGTCACGTAGGTATAAACGGTTCACAAATCCGATGTCTGGAACAAAATATACGTGCTTCTAAAGTTGACTGCGCAAATCTGTCTAAACTGTGTCTATATGCAAAGTAGGTTAGACTCAATGGTGGCTAACGCTCCACTCGGTCAGAATCACTCTTTGGCATATGGGATGTGCGCGAGTTATGGGATGTGCGCTACGCAAGCGCATGAGCCAAGTGCCAGCAACAGCTGTGGTGCAGTATCCGAGCGAGCGTGGCTCGTGATTTCTCTCTTGTCAATGGGTTGCATGACTTGGGCCTCTGTAGCATGAGCCAACAATGGCTATGGTGCGGTGCTCCCAGTGAGAGTGGCCCGTGCTTCTTGCCTTGTTGATGACGTGTGTAACTTGGGGCTCTGCAACATTGGCCATCAGGCGAGATGGTGCGTTGGCCCAGTGAGTCCGACACAATAGTGCTTACTTGCTGACGGACCAACAACCTTACCGAGACTTGTGAAGCAGCAACAAAGTTGAATCCTTGGCTTTAGACAAAAGAACTTATTTGCTTAATGGATCCTTTAGCTTGAGACTTGTTGCTAGGTTTGTAGATGATCTTCTAGGCTTTAAGACTTGGCTTGTAACTTACAGAATCTCTTCCAAATTCACAAAACCATGAGTTGTTCTTCAGCCCCCTTGGATGAAGCTTGCGGCAATGGGGTGTTTGATGAAGATTTGTTTGTCTTCTTGAAGAGGATGTGCTTTCGGCCAGAAGAAGTTGAAGACCTTGGGCTAAAGCTTGCGGCAAGGGGATATTGGTGAAGGGTTTTTCAAGATGATGGCCGGCTAGGTTTTGTTATTTCTCCTCTCTCCTTGTGCAAGAGGGATTGAAGTTCATGAGAAGGGTTTAAATAGGAGATTGACCAACCCTATGAGTCATTAAACTTCTCTTGAAGATATGACTCTTCTTTAGACAAGAACTCTTTTTGAATCCAATCAAATATTCAATCTTCATGAAGCATGGATAATTCTTGATGAAGAGGACACTTTTAAATTTCTTTTGCACAAATAATTATCCACACATTATCTTCTCTTTTGCACACATAATTTCTTTTGCATAGTTGACCCTAAAATCACTTCAAGAAATTATTAGTACCAAATGACTTGTTTGTCATCATCAAAATTAAAAGTGTGCCCAAGATAGTGGGCTAACTAGGCCAATAATCACAAGAACTCACTCACCAAATCGTGACCTAGAACTCCAAGACGCGGGAGGAAGAAGGAACTTGATGACAGCATGCAATGTCTTCTTTTTCTATTTGCTCTTCCAAAAATAAACCTTAGGAATGGTTTAAATAGTCTCAAGGATCATGTAGAATCTCAGCGTCTAATTAGATTAGGTTTTAGATCAAAACCTTACCCAAATAAACGAGTCTGGCCCGTCTAGAGTCGACATAGTCGTGAAGGAATCAACACAGTTATGTCACACTTGCGAAAGATGGATGCACAGCTTTGTTGGATGTGTGTGGCTGTGTCGAGCTCTGCACGGCCATGTCATAGCTGCGAAAAGCAACTGGAAGTTTTTGGGAACTTGCATGTCTGTGCAGAACTTGGCACGGCCGTGTAAAGCCCAAAACACAAGTTTGAAGCATATTTCAACAACAACAACCATAACATCTCCTCAAGCTCAAAGAAGAAGAAAAAACAATAATAATGGAAGAAAGATAATTGGTATTTTGATTATTTTAAAATTTAAGGATTTGGATATGTTACGTGATGCAAATAATTTTTTGGATACGTAAGTAAATTTAAGGGAAACATTAAGGGTGTTTTGAGTCATTACCCCTGTTTGGTATTGTTAGATCAGTACCTAAGAATCAATCAACAAAACCATAAAAGCATATGCAGAAAACACAAGAACACGTAAAACTTGGTAACACAGTTCGGTGCGCACACATACATCTACGGGGCCACGCCCAGAAAATCAGATTACTCCACTATATCAAATAACGATTACAATCACTAATATTGCAATTTCAATAGAAGGAACACACTCCCCCTTAATACAAACTGCAATGGGTGATCCCAATCAACCCCATGGAGTAATCATCACAAGTTCCCCTTGCATGCAAGATCCCCTTGTATAAACAGACAAGATCGAACTCCCATTAATCCCTACATGCATAGCCGTCGGCCTCCGTCCCCGGATGTAGAAACCGCAAGATCCCCTTGCATGATCCAACTAGATCAAATTCACTTCGATCCCTACGTGTGTAGCCGTCGGCCCCCGTCCCCGGATATTGGTCACCAATCTTCACGAAAGAGAAAAAACCCGAGTAGCATTGACCAGGGCCCCAGCGATCTGCGGTGTGGGCGCGGTGTCGTTTACCGCAAGTGCACGGTTAGTGTAGGGTGCGGGAATATCGAACTCATGGAGGCGAGGTTGTGCTTGGGTCAGGTAGGACCTAAATCACCCCGAGGCGAGCTAGCCCGAATCGGTAAATGGTTGTCACGGAAAGAAATAAAGGGTATGAACAATAAAGAAATAAACCCGGGACTTTGGTTTCTGCTCCAACGAGCGGCTCTCGCCGTTACGGCCTACGGGTATGGATAACGATCGGGATTAGGGTCTAATGGTGAGACGTTGCCTCTGAAAGTGGTACCGGCATCCAATGGGCCCGATATTCCGGTCGGTGCCCAGGATGATACACCGGACTTCCCGGATTCGATCAGTGGGCACTCCTGTGTCCATTAACACTGATCGATCCCGGGAGCACTAAGCCCGCAACGATAACTCCCAACGTCTCATCCTGCCGCTCCCGCATGCTAGGATTCGACGTCTACGCTATGGGTGTGAGCTATGGCTAGGGAGTCAACCGCCAAGTTTATTCCCCATTGGCCCAACAGTCAAAGGCGGTCTTTTTCCCGCCGATGACAATGAAACACCCCACGTAACCGTTAGATTCCTAATCCCTATCGATTTCCTAACCCTATGGACGCATCGCGAATAGCCCCCGAATGGGTTTCCACCAAAATCCCAGATTTGGGAACTACTCACAAAAATCCATGAAAAAGCGATCTAAATAAAAATTAACCGTTGGAATCATAATCAGACAATTGCAATGCGGAAGTAATAGAGTAGATAAGACAATACTAAAATTTGAGAAAGATATGAAAACTTACAAAAGAGTAACAATTACAGCCGTCACAAAGTGAGAAAACAGTAAAAAACTAGCAGCCCCCCGTTTCTGGAACCCTAGGGGTTCTATTTATAGACTCTCGCATCAACCGATCGGTTGACAAGTCAACCGATCGGTTGATCCGTTACAAAATAATAACAGAAAACGGCGAGCTTTCACCCGATCACATGAACCGGTCGGGTGAGTTCTTGAGTGACCGGTTGGATCTTGGAGCTGTCGGGTGAAGCGATCGGTTTGGCGCCCGTGTCTTCAGCTCTTCATCTTCAGCTACAGATGAACCGATCGGGTGAGAGTCACCCGATCGGTTGGCATTTTGCTCGAGAAAACAGAGAACATGCCCCTGCTGAACCGGTCTGCGAACCGGTCGGGTGACTTCCATGTGAGCTCCGGCTGAGACCGGGTGGTGCACGCGTGCATCACCCGATCGGTTGGAGATGACCAACCGACCGGGTGAGGGGCTGAAAGATGAATTCTTCGATGTTTGACCCCCTGGATCACGCGTGACTTCTTACGTTGCTCCGGGGACTTGGGATATCATCGTTAAACGTCCACTACGTGGTCAATCCCCTGCAATCATGGATAAACAAAGAAAAGTGAAAGAAAACGAGAAAATACAAGAAAACGAATAAAAGACGGCGGAAAAACACGGAGAAACACAAAAGAAAACGTGCGTGAATATATGAAATATAAACGCACGTCAAAATCCCCCAAGCTGAACTCTTCCTCGTCCTCGAGGAAGACGAGTGAGAGTAGGAGCTCGGAAGGGAAAAATAGAGAGGAAGAAAGAAAAAGAAAACTCTAAATCCTAGATCGTCCGTCAGAGCCACCAAAATCAAAAACGACACACCAAGCAAGCAAGCGCCAAATCACACCATTAAACCTAGGAAAACGAGTCCAAATAAGTGTCGTGGGCCCATGCGGTGAAGCGCGAGTGAGTGTGGTCGTGTGCTAGCAAATGGTGTCGCTTTCTACAATGTGCTATGAGGCTCGATATACACAAATCCAAGATATGACCCAAATATAGATTCGAATTGAATTAAGCGGCGAATATAAGTTCAAGCATGCATGAGAAGAGTAAGAATAGAAGCGTATCATGCATCGGGGACTCCACAACTAGGGTTAAGAAAATCACGCCACTATAGCCTAGATACTAGCTAAAAAGTTCCTAAGCCAAGTGTTTTCGATAACGAAGGGGGTTGAGATGATGTGGAGTAGAACACTCGGTGCAAATTCTCGCCTTCCCTTTATTCTCGGCAAGTAGGAAAAAATATTCACACGGAAATTTTTTGGGTTTTGGGCATTTGTATTTTTTTGGCTTTTTGGCTATACAAAATTTTTCTTTTCTTTTCTTTTTGGGTTTTTCTTTTCTTTTCTCTCTTTTTTTTGGATTTTTGGGTTTTTGGCTATACACATGTGCACTCTCCCAAGTGGGAGAACGGTACACGACGAGGGGATTTGCACCAAGTAAAACAAAAAAAAGTCGAAATCTAAACACTCGGGCAAAGGAAACTATTCTCGCTAAATAGAGCATAGGCTAAATGGGTTATCCTAGTCCTTAGTTGTGGAATCCCGACGCATGCGAATTGAAATATACGATATAAATATAGCATGCATATAGTAGAAACAAATACCGCATATTCAAATCGAAGTATGATAATCTAGGGGTCATTCCTGGACATGTATATAAAGTAAAATCACAAAGCAGAAGCACACCAAATAGACAGGCACGATGCACGGCTCACAAGAAAGCTAAGTGGACCCACAATGCGTGAAATGCAAGAGGACTCGAAATCCTAGGGTTAGTGAGTGTGATTATCGATGCAATGCTAGGTGTGTGTGACTTTGTGGCGATTCATCATAGGATTCATCTCTAGGAGAAAGAGCTAAAAAGAAGAAAAGAAAAAATAAAAACACGATGAAAACGACACAAAAAACGAAAAAGAAGGACTCAAACGACGCACACAATGCGACTCCCCCAAGCTGAAGTTTGCATTGCCCTCAATGCAATATGAGTGAGTACGGGAGGGCAATGAAAGTGGGGGGGAATACGCACTGACACAAAAAGAAATGAAAACGAGGAAAACACATAGATGAAACTGAAAAAGAAAGAAAGATCAAAATGAAAATCAAACGACACGAAAATAAAAATAAAAATAAAAATAAAACCACACGACACGACACTCAAAAAATGAAAAGCAAGCACACATACAAAAATGAGAAAAACAAACAAAACACGACAGCACACAAAAGTAGACGTCCCCCAAGCTAAACATGACAGTGCTAGCAAAATGATATGATCAATGAAATCCAGAGATATGCAAGGGGGAGTCAAAAACAAAAGAGGTGAATTCAGAAAGCAACACGCAAATAGTCCCCCCGACAGAGACAAAGCAGGGCCCCGAAAAGACAGATGTGCACAAATATGGGGGGGGGGGCAAAAGTGGGAGAGAAAAATCAAGCAAGGGCACCACCCTCTGGGGTGGTGACGGGGGCCTGCGCTGAGGACCAGGAGTCGTGGGGGGTGGAATGTGGAGCTCGGAGACATCGGGTGGGTCTTCACGGATGTGGCGAATGAAGCTTTGAAGAAACGGGAGGTCTCGATCGACGGACTCCTCGGTTATCCGACCACCCTGACCAGCTAGGAGGACCATGGCCGCGAATCGGTCGGCATGATCATCGGTTTGGAATTGCATCCCATATTCGGGATCGTAAACGTGAGGTGGGGAAGTGTTGCGTGGTGTGGTGGATGGGTTGGAGGTGGTGGGCTGTGTGCGACGGGTACGACTGGTGGGCCTAGGGTTCGAAGAGCTGGCGTCGGTGGGCTTAACACGGCGGGGAGGCATTGTGTGGGTGTCGTTCGTGCATGTAGGTGCATAAGAGTACAATGAATTCAACACAAACAGAAAATACGACCAACAAGCAAATGGAATATTTGGGGTAAGATTAAAATTAAGCAAAGGAGCGAGTTTACCCAAATGAGATGAAGATAGTTGCTCGTAGACGTCCCGATGCTACTCGATTGGAGCACGCTGTGAAGCCGCAGCGATCTCTTCAGCAAGCTTCGAAATTGGGGAAAAACGGGTGGAGGTTAGGGTTTTGTGTATTGGTGGAATCGAGGAGAATGGAGAGAAATCGATGGTGGATGGGTGGGGGGATGGGGGAAAATGCGATTGAGGTTGATTGAAGGGAAGAAAGAGGGAAGGCGCACGAGGGAGAGGTGAAACGGCGCATACGGATTCAAAAATGGCGAGTGCGGATCAAACGGGCGGTTGGGGGTATTTATAGGGTTTTAAGTCGAACCGATCGTGTGACTTGTCACCCGATCGGTTGACGGTTAGGTCAAAATCCTTGCCGAAGAAATGCTACAGGCGAACCGGTCGGTTGACTTGTCAACCGATAGGTTGGCCGCTCCACTCATTTTCCCGAGAACTTAGGGCTGCTCACCCGGTCTCATCAACCGATCGCGCTCGAACTCAACCGATCGGTTGATATTCCCCAAAAATTTCCGAGAGTTCTCCCCAGCTCACCCGGTCTGTCACCCGGTCTCTTCATTCCTCAACCGATCGGGTCATATGGGGACAGATCTCGGCAAGTATCAGATACATCCCAACCGATCGGGTGAGTTATCAACCGATCGGTTGGGGCTTTGTTCCTGCAAAAACCAACAGATTTGTCTAAGTCCCCGAACGGTTGTTCTCGCGGCTGATTTTATTTATAAAAATAGATAAAATAAAGTCAGAAATAACGCTAAAAATGGGGAGAAAGTTTAGAACATGGGTTGCCTCCCATGAAGCGCACTTGTTTAACGTCGTTGGCTCGACGCCCGCAAGAGATGTTCATGGTGGTTGATACGGGTGATGCCCGAAGTTTGACATCTCTTCTTCATTGGAGCTGAAGGCCTTTGGAGTAGTCAGCTGCTGGAGAAATATTTGCTCAACTACCCTCTCCTTGTTCTTGGGATCCGGGGGTTTCTCTTTCGTGTTGGCGCTTCCCGCCATCTTCTTTAGGATCTTGACCTCGTCTTTAGTGAGGTCCATGGGCTCCTTTCCCATTCTCCTCGCAGGAGGAGCCTTGGGGAACCCGGGAGGGGTCGTTCTTGCTGCACTCGCTTTTCCAGCAGCTTCTTTGTTCTTGGGGCCGTCTTGTTCTTCTAAATCCCCCAAGTCATCGGGGGGGGGGGGGGGGGGGGGGGTTTCTTAAGAGAATCTCCCAGGAGCTCTCTTAAACAGCTCTTTCTTCTTCCATCTCCAGCAAACTACACCGAGGGTCGTCTGGGGGATCGGGGTACTTCATGGATAACCCCAGATCAAATTCAACTTTTTCTCCGCTGACGTTTAGAGAAAGTTTTCCGTTCTTCACATCTATCAAAACGCCAGCAGTGGCCATGAAAGGCCGTCCCAGGATGTTCGGGGTGTGTGCGTCTTCAGGCATGTCCATGACTACAAAGTCCACTGGCACATGCACCCCTTTCACATTGACGGGTAGGTCATCCACAATTCCCACCGGATATTTGACCGACCGGTCAGCTAGTTGTAGGGTCATACCGGTGGGCTCCAAATCTCCAATTCCTATCCTTTTGTACATCGACAAGGGCATCAAACTAACACTCGCTCCGAGATCGACGAGTGCACGATGAATCTTTACTGCCCCGATCGTGCAAGGAATTGAGAAGCTCCCCGGGTCCTTGAGTTTCGGCGGATTTGCCCTCTGGATGAGAGCACTACACTCCGCCGTCAATACTACTTTCTCTTTTCTAGACCCTCTAGTCACCAAATCGTTCAGGAATTTCGCATAGGAGGGGATTGTTTCGATTGCTTCTAGGAATGGGATTTGCAGGCTCAGGTCCTTTACCATGGCGAAGAACTTGCCATATTTCTCATCAATTTTGGCCTGAGCTAACCGTTGTGGAAATGACACAACGGGTTTGAACACTTTCGAGCTCCCTTCCTCCTTCTTCTTCTCTTCTTCAGAGACTCCCTCCGGAGTCATAGGATTTGATGACGAAGCACCGGAGTCGTTTGATTTTTCGATCGGTCTCTCAACGACCAATGGTGCTTCCAGTTTGCTAGGGGGCACTCTAGTAGGAATTTGTGTCCTGCTTCTCAGAACGATAGCGGACACATTTGCGTGCTCGTGCACGAGTGCCGATGTTTGGGTTGCTCCCCTCGGGTTCACCTCCGGTTGTGGTGGCAATTGGTTTTGTGACCTTGAAAGATTCACCACTTGTAACCCCAGCTAGGTTACTTGGTCCGTGAGGGTCCGCTGACCCATTTCTAGCTTTTGGTTGATCTTCTCCTGGTTGGTAATATATTGATTCAAGAGAGACTCAACCGGAGAGACGGCCCTTTGTTGGCCATACTGCTGCTGCTGCTGGAATGGCTGCTGGTTCCTGGGGGCGCAAAATTGTTGCTGAGGTTGCTGCTGAAATGGTTGTTGCTGAACCTGACTTTGCTGTGGCCTAGCCGGCTGATAAGTTTGTTGTTGCGGCTGCTGAGGCGGCGAGGGCTGAAATGGTGGCCGGTAACTGAAGTTTGGGTGGTTCCGGTTGTTTGGAGAGTAGGCCGGGTTGGAATTGGTCCTTGGCGGATACGGCGCATTTCCCGTGGGGTTGTAAAATAGTGCGCTCGCCTGATCCAACGGTGGTGAGATGTCACCACCATCGAATTCCCAAAAGAATTCGGATTCTACCGCTGAAATTTGCTGTGTACCGGCCCCACCGGCTCCTACCATTAGTGCGGAGATCTGGGTCAAAAGCAAGTCGAACTTGCTTGAATGTTTTTCGACGTCCTCGACTCTGTGTATACCCCCGGATCTTGGTGTGGCTCTCTCGTCACACCACCGCTTATTGTTGGATGCCATATTTTCCAGAATATGTCCGGCAACTTCCTCGCTCCTAGACATGAAGGAACCCCCAGCCGCGGCGTCCATAGAAGATTTCAGGTCATCCCTCAACCCATTGTAGAACAGATTAATAATCTGCCACTTCGGAAGCTCATGGTGAGGGCATCTTCTTTGCATTTCCTTATATCTCGTCCAAGCTTCATGCAAGGACTCGTGGCTGGCCTGGGAGAAGGAGGAGATATCACTCCTCAACTTCATGGTCTTCCCCGGAGGAAAGAACTTCATCAGAAAAGCGTTGGAGAGCTTCTCCCAGGTGTTGAAAGTGTTGGGTTCCTTTCCCCTAAGCCATTGCTTGGCTTTGTCTCACAAAGAGAAGGGGAACAACTTCAAACGGATAGCCTCTGTCGTGACACCATTAATCCGGAAGGTGTCACATTTCTCCGAGAAGGAGTCTAGGTGCTCGATCGGGCTCTCCATGGGTGCACCCGCAAACTGATCCTGCTGGATCCATGTCACCAAAGACGGCTTCAGCTCAAAGCTTTGGGCCGTGATAGCTGGAGGACGGATGGCGGAAGTGGACTCGATAGAAGGCATCGAGTACTCCAGCAGTGACTTGTAAGGCGGGGTGTTCTCCTCCATGGATTCGGGATCCTCTCTTCTTCGCTTCTCATCGGCCAAGCGCCTAAGGGTGGCGTTAATCTCTAGATCGAGGGGAATCAAGTCGTCGAGACTTCTTGAACTCCTGCGCATGAAAAACAACAAACACCCGTGAAGCGACAAGTGGGAAAGAAACAGATAAAAATAAGAAAAACAAAAAAAAGGAGAATGCGAAAATTATCGTGAGGTAGGGACGAGAGCTAGACATGAGGGTTCAAGAGATCCTAAAATAACAAGCACGTTGCCTCCCCGGCAACGGCGCCATAAACTTGACCGGCGCCCCAGCAATCTGCGGTGTGGGCGCGGTGTCATTTACCGCAAGTGCACGGTTAGTGTAGGGTGTGGGAATATCGAACTCAGGGAGGCAAGGTTGTGCTTGGGTCAGGTAGGACCTAAATCACCCCGAGGGGCGAGCTAGCCCGAATCGGTAAATGGTTGTCACGGAAAGAAATAAAGGGTATGAACAATAAAGAAATAAACCCGGGACTTTGGTTTCCGCTCCAACGAGCGGCTCTCGCCGTTACGGCCTACGGGTATGGATAACGATCGGGATTAGGGTCTAATGGTGAGACGTTGCCTCTGAAAGTGGTACCGGCGTCCCATGGGCCCGATATTCTGGTCGGTGCCCAGGATGATACACCGGACTTCCCAGATTCGATCAGTGGGCACTCCCGTGTCCATTAACACTGATCGATCCTGGGAGCACTAAGCCTGCAACGATAACTCCCAACGTCTCATCCTGCCGCTCCCGCGTGCTAGGATTCGACGTCTACGCTATGGGTGTGAGCTATGGCTAGGGAGTCAACCGCCAAGTTTATTCCCCCTTGGCCCAACGGTCAAAGGCGGTCTATTTCCCGCCGATGACAATGAAACACCCCGCGTAACCGTTAGATTCCTAATCCCTATCGATTTCCTAACCCTATGGACGCATCGGGAAGAGCCCCCGAAGGGGTTTCCGCCAAAATCCCAGAGTTGGGAACTACTCACAAAAATCCATGAAAAAGCGATCTAAATAAAAATTAACCGTTGGAATCATAATCGGACAATTGAAATGCGGAAGTAATAGAGTAGATAAGACAATACTAAAATTTGAGAAAGATCTGAAAACTTACAAAAGAGTAACAATTACAGCCGTCACAAAGTGAGAAAACAGTAAAAAACTAGCAGCCCCCCGTTTCTGGAACCCTAGGGGTTCTATTTATAGACTCTCGCATCAACCGATCGGTTGACAAGTCAACCGATCGGTTGATCCGTTACAAAATAATAACAAAAAATGGCGAGCTTTCACCCGATCACATGAACCGGTCGGGTGAGTTCTTGAGTGACCGGTTGGATCTTGGAGCCGTCGGGTGAAGCGATCGGTTTGGCGCTCGTGTCTTCAGCTCTTCATCTTCAGCTACAGATGAACCGATCGGGTGAGAGTCACCCGATCGGTTGGCATTTTGCTCGAGAAAACAGAGAACAGGCCCCCGCTGAACCGGTCTGCGAACCGGTCGGGTGACTTCCATGTGAGCTCCGGCTGAGACTGGGTGGTGCACGCGTGCATCACCCGATCGGTTGGAGATGACCAACTGACCGGGTGAGGGGCTGAAAGATGAATTCTTCGACGTTTGACCCCCTGGATCATGCGTGACTTCTCCCGTTGCTCCGGGGACTTGGGATATCATCGTTAAACGTCCCCTACGTGGTCAATCTCCTGCAATCATGGATAAACAAAGAAAAGTGAAAGAAAACGAGAAAATACAAGAAAACGAATAAAAGACGGCGGAAAAACACGGAGAAACACAAAAGAAAACGTGCGTGAATATATGAAATATAAACGCACGTCAAGCATACGCATGAGCCCTTACATATACCGGCCTCCATTAATTTAGGAACTGTTTTGAGAAAATAGTTCCATAAAATCCCATGTAGATTTTCCGCCCATATATTTTGGAACTACTTCAGGCAAGTAATTCCATAAATCAAGGAACCATTTAACCATTTCAGGTAAAATGGTTTTAAACAAATATTATGCGGATATTTTACCCATAAATTAAGGATCTATTTCTGGGAAATAGAACCAATTAATCTCAGCCACTATTTCCTCATATCAATTAAGCAACTAACAAGATTCTCCATTAAATCAGTTTTTTTCATCATCATTCAAAAATCTATTTCGGTTAACAAGGAACAGAAAAATCTCACCCAGATATTTCGTCAATCAATTCAGGAACCCCCAAGATTCTAGGCTACAGATCAAATCTGAAATCAGCAAAACAGATCTGAAACCAAAACAAAATTTCTGCATACGATCCAGCATCCAGATCCCGCATGTTGTGACTGATGTTGCAAAATGACTCACAACATGACCTCTCAACCTGTTTAAAAACTGTCACGACCCGCTTCCCTAAAATGGAGGCGAGACGTGAAAAGGTCCGCACGAGAGTGGAGCTGTGAAGCCCCAAACCCGATAAGCGTCCACAATACATAAACAGGTCCCTGTAACCACAACAGAATAACAATAATAAAACAAGGCGAGACTGAAATAAAATTCCACATCTCACAAATTGTCCAACATCAACAAAAGTCCAACATCCAAAAAAGCCACCAGGCTAAAAGAAAAGAGTCTAAGGGCCCAGAACAAGGCCAACAAAAGCAACGACAACAACAAAGTATAGGTGCTACGCACCGATAACAAAACAACTGTCAAAACAAAAGTAAAGCACAACGAAGACACTAGGACTGGTCCCCAGTGTCCACGTACTCCCCGTCAAACACAAGCTCGGGCTCGGCATCAGCAAACACCTCGTTCTCAACGAGGCACTCGGGCTCAGGTTCTAACATGTGTCACCCAAAAGAGTAAAGGGGCACATGTCAGCAAGTCTAAAAAGACTTGGGCAAGGAAACTGAAAGTGAGGCATCTAGCAACCTAGCAGTTTAGTATGCATGACATGGCAGTTATAACATGAGTGCACAATTACATCATGGCAATACAATTTGTACAAGGGGACAATTTATCGGGACAAGACAAGAGTAGCCAAGCTACTATCAATTCAATCAATTCACATTTTGTAGGTGTTTAGGCCATTCGCTGAATGGCATAGCATTTCAGACCGATCGGCACTAAACACTACTCAATATTCACACGATATGGAGCCTGGGGTCCCTGCACATTGAGCTCATCTAGTGAGCCTAGGGTTGCCCCGCACATTGAGCTCGCATTCTTAGTTCACAATTCATTACATCGAGCGTTGGGGTTTCCAACTCATTATGCTCGCTTCTGGTCACGAGCCAGGAACACAAGTATGGCGTAGGGAACACCTAGCCGGAACACGCAATTCGGGCATTGGCTATAAACCAACACATGGCCCGCTTCTGGAACACGAGCCAGGAACACAACATTGTAGCGAAGCTACGCAATAACAGCAATACCTAAAGAATGCGAGGTCATGACAATTTATTTGCGTATAGTTAATTAAATTAAACGTGACAGGCGAAATGCAATGACATGAACATATTCGCGTACCGTTAATTGAAAGTAAACATGACATGTTAATTGTGCAACATGCTAAATGTCGGGATTAGCTTCATTGTCAAGCTAATTCCCCAATTTGCGCCTAGGCAAGTATCATTTCGTCGCCTAGCCTCTTTTACCCCTACAACTAGCAAATGGCCTAAAACATGGCCTAAACCCTAAGTGGCAAGTTTCACTTGCCTAGCACCGGGGATTGACGATCACTTCGTCACACGGATGCTATCTACGGGGGAAACCGCTGTTTTGGGGGAGACAAACATCAAACACATGAAATTAATTAGGGTTTTCATAAAATTATAAATAGGTTAAGAAAACAACGGTAGAACGATTTCTTACCAAGAGGAGACGGAAGAAACACTCCGGGGAACCCTAGGATCAGATTTGGAAAAGATTGGAGAAGTTTGGAGAAACTAGGGTTTTGGGGGATTTGGGGATTTTGATGGGTTTTGATGGAGATTTGGGGAAGATGAGGGGTAGATAGAGTAGATGGATGGATTGGATGATGGATTCAGGGCTTGGAATGGAGAAATGGAGCTTGGAGGAAGATGGGGGCTGAAGAGGGAAGTTTTTAGGGTTTTGGGTCGTGTTGGAGAAGAAGAAAACGTTTGGGTTGGGTATTTATAGGTTGAGCTGGCGGCTGCCCAGAAATTAGGGTTTTAACACTGGTTAGTCGGTCAAAGAGCAACCACTGACCGACTAGTTTGGCAACTATTCGGTCGGTCGACCAACGCAGACCGACTAAGTGCAAACAGGAACTCCTGAACGAAAAATAGGATTTAGAGTTAGTCGGTCCATGAACAAATACTGACCGACTAGTTTAACATCTAGTCGGTCGATGAACGTTCTTAGACCGACTAAGAGTGAACAGTAGCTGATACAAAAATAATTTGATGAGTTAGTCGGTTCAAGAAGCATTGCTGACCGACTAGTTTGCAACCTAGTCGGTCAACCAACGTTCTCAGACCGACTAACGATAAACAGTAACTCCTGAGAAAATTTAGAAAGCTAACTAGTCGGTCCAAGAAGGATTGCCGACCGACTGGATCGTCATCTAGTCGGTCGGTGGCCCTTCTTACACCGGCTAATGAGCACAGAAAGTACCGATACGGAGCGCGGGGCCCCGTGATCGATTCCTAAGACTCCTAGGCTTGATCTATTAGTTAGATACGACCGTTATGAAGTCCATCACGAGTGACATACTTCGAAATCGACAATCTTAAGGAAGAAGCGAAAAAATACGACGAATCGATCGAAAATGAAATCTACGGAGACAAAAACCACACAAGAGGAGAAAATCCATCAAAACATATATTATATAATATTAAATCCAGATTCATGAAAAGCAGTCGTTACATCCTCCCCAACTTAAGAAAAATTCCGTCCTCGGAATTTCCAAATACTCACGAGTCCGAAAACAAAAGTGGGAAACGCTCTTGCATCTCATCCTCATTCTCCCAAGTAGACTCTCCAGGTGAACCGTGTCGCCACATCACCCTCACAAGATTGACAATCTTGTTCCGAAGCGATTTCTGACGCCTGTCCAGAATCTGCACTGGATGCTGGTCATACGTCATATCGGGGCGAACGGTAATCTCCTAAAAATCCACCGCATGAGACGGATCGCTAATGTATCGACGAAGCTGCGACACATGGAAAACATTGTGAACTCCTTCCCAAGATGGCGGCAAGGCCAAGCGGTAAGCTACCTCGCCAACCCTCTCCAAAACGTCAAACGGTCCAATGTATCGCGGGATCAACTTTCCACGCTTCCCAAAACGAATCACACCACGATTCGGGGAAATCTTCAAGAACACATGGTCGCCCGGCTGAAACTCCAAAGGACGACGCTTAGCATCCGCCCAATGCTTAAAACGGTCCTGAGCAATTCTCAACCTCTCCCGAATATTCCTGACGATCTCCACGGCCTCCACGATCATCTCAGGTCCCAACAACTCCCGATCACCAATGTCATCCCAACTCAATGGCGATCGACATTTCCTCCCATAAAGAGCGGCGAATGGCGACATGCCAATACTCGCCTGGAAGCTGTTGTTGTAGGAAAATTCCACCAAGTGTAGATGGTCCTCCCACGAACCCTTGAAATCCAACATGCACGCCCTCAGCATGTCTGCCAAAATCTGAATCGTCCTCTCGGACTGGCCATCCGTCTGCGGATGGTACGCCGTGCTGAAACTCAGACGCGTACCCAAGCTCTTCTGCAAACTCTGCCAGAACTGAGATGTGAACCTCGTGTCTCTGTCAGACACGATACTCACGGGGACTCCATGAAGTCGCACAATCTCCTGCACGATTCACGTTACATCACTATCCAAACTAGGAAAAGAAAAAAAACGGAGAGTAAAAAGAGTTTTACCTCCATATATCTCCTCGCTAGCGCCTCAGTGGACTGTCCCACTCGGAACGGAATAAAGTGCGCAGATTTGGTCAATCGATCTACGATCACCCAAATCGCGTCATTCTGCTTCGGACTCCGAGGTAGTCCAATCACGAAATCCATAGTGATGTGCTGCCACTTCCACTCCGGAATCGGAAGCGGTTGTAGCAACCCGGCCGAACGCTGATGCTCCGCCTTCACTTGCTGGCAAACCAAGCACTTGGCTACACTCCGAGCCACGCTCCTCTTCATACCATGCCACCAATAATTCAGACGAAGATCCTGGTACATCTTGGTGCCACCAGGATGCACAGAATACGGCGAACTGTGTGCCTCCTCCATCAATTCCTCTCTGATATCCCCAGCAGGCACACACAACCTGGCTCCAAACCTCAGCGAGCCATCCTCATGAATCAAAAAGTCGGTCCGAGACCGGCTTCCACCTGCTCCCGAATCCTCACCAGCTTCGGATCCTCGGCCTGGCCAGCCTTAATTCGATCCACGATCGTCGACTGTACCTGCATGTACATCAACGACGAAGCCTCCCCAGGAAGAACAATCTCCACACCAGACTCGCAAAAATCCTGCTGCAATCTCCACTGCGAGGTCAACATCATCACCGCTGGAAGCCTACTCAAAGCATCTGGAACCACATTCACCTTGCCAGGGTGATACTGCAAATCAATATCATAATCTGCCATAAGCTCCAACCATCGACGTTGTCGCATGTTGAGCTCCTTCTGAGTGAAAATGTACTTCAAGCTTTTGTGATCGGTGAAAATCTTCACTTTCTCACTCAGCAAGAAGTGCCTCCAAATCTTAAGAGCAAACACAACGGCAGCCAACTCCAAATCATGCGTCGGATAATTCTTCTCATGAACCTTAAGCTGACGTGACGCATACGCCATAACATGCCCATGCTGATGCAACACACAACCGAGACCCTTGCCAGAAGCATCGCAAAAGATCTCAAATCCACCGCTGCGATCAGGCACAACCAAAATAGGGGCAGTCGTCAACCTCGCCTTCAGAATACCAAAAGCACTCTCACAATCACCCGACCAAACATAAGCAACATCCTTCCGCGTCAACCTGGTCATCGGCTCGGCAATACGAGAAAAGTCCTTAATGAATCGCCGATAATAACCAGCAAGCCCAAGAAAACTCCGAATCTTAGATGCTGACGACGGAACATGCCACTCCCTGATGGCCCTTATCTTCTCGGGATCCACTGAAATACCATCTCTAGTCACCACATGCCCGAGAAAAGCAACTCGATCCAGCCAAAACTCGCACTTCGAAAACTTAGCATACAAACGATGCTTCCTCAAAATATCCAACACCGTCCTCAAGTGCGAGGCATGCTCTTCCTCCGACTTCGAATAGATCAGGATGTCGTCAATAAAGATAACGACAAACTTATCCAAAAATTCGTAGAAAATCAGGTTCATCAGATTCATGAAAACTGCGGGCGCGTTAGTTACGCCGAAAGGCATAACCACGAACTCATAGTGTCCATACTTCGTCCTGAACGCTGTCTTCGAAACATCTCCCTTCTTCACCTTCAACTGATGGTAACCACTCCTCAAATCCAATTTAGAAAACACCCTCGAACCTCCAAGCTGATCAAAAATATCATCGATGCGAGGCAACGGGTATTTATACTTAATGGTCACCGCATTCAACTCCCGATAATCCACGCACATGCGACGCGAACCATCCTTCTTCTTAACCAACAACACCGGTGCTCCCCACGGAGACACGCTAGGATTAATATAACCCTTCAGCAAGAGCTCATCCAACTGCTTCCGCAACTCTTCCAACTCTACAGGTGCCATACGATACGGCGCCTTCGAAATCGGCTGCGCACATGGAACGAGATCAATAGAAAATTCCAGAGCTCGATCAGGCGGCAAACCAGACATCTCCTCGGGGAAGACGTCACCAAAATCTCGCACCACAGCTGGCCACTCCAGCTCCATCTGCATAGCCACAGCCTCCACCGGCCTGGCCCGAAATTTGACAGGACCAAGCGAACGGCTACCACGACTGAACTCAAACACTGGATGTCCGGGAATCTCGAACACCACCTTCTTCCTCCTGCAGTCGATCGTAGCATAGAAGCTCGCCAGCCAATCCATCCCAAGAACGGCATCATTGTTGATGATGTCGTGGACAATGAAATCAGCGAAAAGCTCATGTCCACAGACCACCAACGAGCAAGAATTGCAACCACGATGCACCGAGACCACACCATTCCCTGTAACGATATCCCAACTCTTGGTGAGAGGGGACGTCGACAAGGAATGCCTCTCCACGAAGCTCCGAGAAATAATGCACATCGATGCACCAGAGTCAAAGAGGACTCGTTCAGGAAATGTGCACACCAAAATCACACCTAATCAATCAATTAACAATCAAACCCTAGTCTAGCAAACAACCACGTTCAAGCAAACAGCACAATTAAACAATCAAAACCAGCTAAGAAAATGACAGCTAGATTGAGGATTACCTGCGATAACCTCATCCACAGCCTCACTCTCCGCAGCGGTCATCAGAAAAGCCTGCCTCCTCGGCGGAACAGCATGCCGAAAAGCCTGCCTCTGCAGAACAAGAGCTGCTCCACGTCCAGCAGGAACAGGCGCTCGCTACTGCAACGGCTGAGCTGCAACAGGAGCCCTCTGTAGCGGATCCGCATGCCGACAATCCTTCGCGACATGGGAAGCATCTCCGCAAACCAGACACTGGCCCAAAAACTTCCGACACTGATCCTTGACATGGCCAGGCTTGCCGCAGAAATGGCAAAGCTTCGGAATAGGCCCTCCCGGCCTCTTAAACTGAGCGGACTGATTAGGCCTGAATCCAGGTCTAACCACAGCTCTCGCCTGCTCCACAGGCCTCTTCCCAGCACCAACAACAGACCCCTTCCTCTGGTTCACGAGCAGCTCCTGCCTCTTAGCTGCTACCAGAACCTTCTGATAAGACTCCCGGTCAGAGGAGGTCACAAAACTCTGGAGCTCCGAAGCAAGCCCCTGCAGGAACCTCTGAGCTCTCTCCTCAGCGTCCTGCACCATCTTCGGCGCAAACCGACTCAGCCTCATGAACTCTTGGTGATACATGTCCACCGACGAGTTCCCCTGCTTCAGATCGATAAAACGCTGCAGCATCTCCTCCTTGGCAGCCTTCGGGAAGAACTCGCCCTCAAATCTGGTCTTGAAGGTAGCCCAAGCTATCGGCTCCACCAACAACTTCTCTTCCGCATCCCACCAATTCCTGGCGTTATCCTTGAGTTGCCTCTTCGCCAAATCAACCCAGCCAGCCGGGGTGATCTTGGCCATCTTCAGATTGTCCTCGACGTTCCGAATCCACTCATCGGCAGCCAGAGGACCCTCAGAACCATCAAAATATGCGGGACCCAGCTCCCGAAATTGCTTCGCTCCTGGCTCAGAGCGAGGAGCATCCGGAAGATCCCGGGCAGCTCGAGCAAGTGGAGCATTCTGGACTTGCAGAAGCACGCCCTGCTGCACTTGCATCATCTGGAGCATCATCCGCATCATCTCACCGCTGGTGGGTTCCCGCTCAGGCTCTTCATCATGAGGGAGCGCACCACTGCCCCCACCACGGGTGAAACGCCTTCCTGCCTTCTAATGACACAGAGAACGAATCAGATTAGACTCATAGCTTATGACTCGGACGTCGAACTTAATTTATTGGACATTCTAATATTATTATCGCTATTCCAAAAATCGCAGCTACAGAGAGACCTGCATGGGCCACCACTAAAACCTGTCACGACCCGCTTCCCTAAAATGGAGGCGAGACGTGAAAAGGTCCACACGAGAGTGGAGCTGTGAAGCCCCAAACCCGATAAGCGTCCACAATACATAAACAGGTCCCTGTAACCACAACAGAATAACAATAATAAAACAAGGCGAGACTGAAATAAAATTCCTCATCTCACAAATTGTCCAACATCAACAAAAGTCCAACATCCAGAAAAGCCACCAGGCTAAAAGAAAAGAGTCTAAGGGCCCAGAACAAGGCCAACAAAAGCAACGACAACAACAAAGTATAGGTGCTACGCACCGATAACAAAACAACTGTCAAAACAAAAGTAAAGCACAACGAAGACACTAGGACTGGTCCCCAGTGTCCACGTACTCCCCGTCAAACACAAGCTCGGGCTCGGCGTCAGCAAACACCTCGTTCTCAACGAGGCACTCGGGCTCAGGTTCTAACATGTGTCACCCAAAAGAGTAAAGGGGCACATGTCAGCAAGTCTAAAAAGACTTGGGCAAGGAAACTGAAAGTGAGGCATCTAGCAACCTAGCAGTTTAGTATGCATGACATGGCAGTTATAACATGAGTGCACAATTACATCATGGCAATACAATTTGTACAAGGGGACAATTTATCGGGACAAGACAAGAGTAGCCAAGCTACTATCAATTCAATCAATTCACATTTTGTAGGTGTTTAGGCCATTCGCTGAATGGCATAGCATTTCAGACCGATCGGCACTAAACACTACTCAATATTCACACGATATGGAGCCTGGGGTCCCTGCACATTGAGCTCATCTAGTGAGCCTAGGGTTGCCCCGCACATTGAGCTCGCATTCTTAGTTCACAATTCATTACATCGAGCGTTGGGGTTTCCAACTCATTATGCTCGCTTCTGGTCACGAGCCAGGAACACAAGTATGGCGTAGGAAACACCTAGCCGGAACACGCAATTCGGGCATTGGCTATCAACCAACACATGGCCCGCTTCTGGAACACGAGCCAGGAACACAACATTGTAGAGAAGCTACGCAATAACAGCAATACCTAAAGAATGCGAGGTCATGACAATTTATTTGCGTACAGTTAATTAAATTAAACGTGACAGGCGAAATGCAATGACATGAACATATTCGCGTACCGTTAATTGAAAGTAAACATGACATGTTAATTGTGCAACATGCTAAATGTCGGGATTAGCTTCGTTGTCAAGCTAATTCCCCAATTTGCGCCTAGGCGAGTATCATTTCGTCGCCTAGCCTCTTTTACGCATACAACTAGCAAATGGCCTAAAACATGGCCTAAACCCTAAGTGGCAAGTTTCACTTGCCTAGCATCGGGGATTGACGATCACTTCGTCACACGGATGCTATCTACGGGGGAAACCGCTGTTTTGGGGGAGACAAACATCAAACACATGAAATTAATTAGGGTTTTCATAAAATTATAAATAGGTTAAGAAAACAACAGTAGAACGATTTCCTACCAAGAGGAGACGGAAGAAACACTCCGGGGAACCCTAGGATCAGATTTGGAAAAGATTGGAGAAGTTTGGAGAAACTAGGGTTTTGGGGGATTTGGGGATTTTGATGGGTTTTGATGGAGATTTGGGGAAGATGAGGGGTAGATAGAGTAGATGGATGGATTGGATGATGGATTCAGGGCTTGGAATGGAGAAATGGAGCTTGGAGGAAGATGGGGGCTGAAGAGGGAAGTTTTTAGGGTTTTGGGTCGTGTTGGAGAAGAAGAAAACGTTTGGGTTGGGTATTTATAGGTTGGGCTGGCGGCTGCCCAGAAATTAGGGTTTTAACACTGGTTAGTCGGTCAAAGAGCAACCACTGACCGACTAGTTTGGCAACTATTCGGTCGGTCGACCAACGCAGACCGACTAAGTGCAAACAGGAACTCCTGAACGAAAAATAGGATTTAGAGTTAGTCGGTCCATGAACAAATACTGACCGACTAGTTTAACATCTAGTCGGTCGATGAACGTTCTTAGACCGACTAAGAGTGAACAGTAGCTGATACAAAAATAATTTGATGAGTTAGTCGGTTCAAGAAGCATTGCTGACAGACTAGTTTGCAACCTAGTCGGTCAACCAACGTTCTCAGACCGACTAACGATAAACAGTAACTCCTGAGAAAATTTAGAAAGCTAACTAGTCGGTCCAAGAAGGATTGCCGACCGACTGGATCGTCATCTAGTCGGTCGGTGGCCCTTCTTACACCGGCTAATGAGCACAGAAAGTACCGATACGGAGCGCGGGACCCCGTGATCGATTCCTAAGACTCCTAGGCTTGATCTATTAGTTAGATACGACCGTTATGAAGTCCGTCACGAGTGACATACTTCGAAATCGACAATCCTAAGGAAGAAGCGAAAAAATACGACGAATCGATCGAAAATGAAATCTACGGAGACAAAAACCACACAAGAGGAGAAAATCCATCAAAACATATATTATATAATATTAAATCCCGATTCATGAAAAGCAGTCGTTACAAAAACAGTTCCGATTCCACAACCTGAACACCCCAGATCTAGTGCCACTAATGCCAACATATAGTAACAGAAAATCAACCCAACAGGTATGAATGAAATTCTTTTATTTATTTATCTGTTTATTTCAAATTTTGCAAAAGGTAATGGTTGGTGAAATTATGTACATAGCATTAATGTATTTTAATTAGGCTAAAATTTTATCAATTCATATATTGGTTGCTGGAATCTAATTCTTCTCCTAAACCTCGAATGCACGAATATGTCTTTGATCCAACACATCTAGCAACGAAGCCAACAAAATTACTGCTTAATCCTAATTTCATGTGCAGTTGCTAGATAATGTTGTAGGTGTAATCTTAGATCTTACACAACCAAGGAAAGTCAAGCCCTTCATCACATCTACCTCCCTGTGATTCCCAACATTGGTTATCCTTTTACTTCAATGACTCTACTGACCAACTCAAATGTTTTAGTGGACACACTAATTCTACTAACCAATTATGAAATTTTATTTGCTTTTCTTATTCCAACTCATGCAATTTACCACATTTTCCCCTTCCACCTAATGACCTTAATTTTTTAATTTATTGATATACATGATAATTATGACTATTTAAACCTATCCACATGGGTCTAAAATTAATGAATGATGTGATAGAACACAACAGAATTGCCATAAATAATGCTCCTATAATATATTATTGAGCTTGTCTACTAAACATTTGTCGTATCTTGTCGATCTTCGTTATTATTTCCGTCTTACAGAAGATCACATTAATAAGCACATATATAAGCTAATCTCGATTTCTATGATATTTTCATTATTACTTTTCTTAGTGACCATTTTTCCATTTTTTGAGAAGATAAGCACATGTGACGTACCCTCCCCCTGGTTCATTAAACATTTTTCGGCATTGATGCCAAAATTATCGTAAAACATCAGGCAACAATATTGTCATTTTCTACCATGACTAGTGCAATGCAATTTTCCTGAAATAATCGAACTTGAAAGGCACTCTAATTATTTCGATATTATAAAGTTTACTTCTAGAGAAATCCTTAAGTTATGACTAAATTCAGGTAACTCTCCAATATCAATATATTTCTCACATCAACTTGCCACTCATTTCTTAAAAAACTTGACATCTAAATCTTTAATTTATCAATTTTTTGAGTGATGTTTAGTAGTAAAATATCTTTATTTTATTTGTCAGCCTTTTTCTCTTCATGTTTTCTCATTTTTCCCAAATACATTATATTCTTCTTTAAACTAATCTTACCTCTTTAACAGAGTGTTAGGTTTTGTCTTACATCCTTCTGAGTAATTAAAGTGCCATTTATGTCAAAGAAACTAGATAGTGTGTTTAGTTCCATATTGATTAAAATAAAGGATAGACATGTGGTTAAGTATGTTAGGAAACATAATGTATATAAGGTTAATATTTTTGTAGGTTTCAAGCATATAGGCAACATTTATTTAAGTATTTGGGCATAGTTCCTTCTGTTAGGCCTATGCTTTTACATATTGATATCAGAGCATATGGTTTGATAGACTTCCGTAATGCATGTTTCATTGATTGTTTCGTGTCACGACCCGTTTCCCTAAAATGGAGGCGAGACGTGAAAAGGTCCGCACGAGAGTGGAGCTGTGAAGACCCCAAACCCGATAAGCGTCAATAAAACATAAACAGGTCCCTGTAACCACAACGGAACAACAATAATAACAAAAGGAGAGACTGAAATAAAATCTCACATCTCATAAATTGTCCAACATGAAAATAAGTCCAACATCCAGAAAAGCCACCAGGCTAAAAGAAAGAGTCTAAAGGCCCAGAACAAGGCCAACAAAAGCAACGACATAACAAGGTATAGGTGCTACGCACCGATAACAAAACAACTGTCTAAATTAAAGTAAAACACAACGAAGACACTAGGACTGGTCCCCAGTGTCCACGTACTCCCCGTCAAACACAAGCTCGGGCTCGGCGTCAGCAAACACCTCGTCTTCAACAAGGTACTCAGGCTCAGGATCTAACATGTGTCACCCAAAAGAGTAAAGGGGCACATGTCAGCAAGTCTAAAAAGACTTGGGCAAGGAAACTGAAAGTAAGGCAACTAGCAACCTAGCAGTTATAGTATGCATGACATGGCAGTTATAACATGAGTGCACAATCAAGACATGGCAAGACAATCTGTACAAGGGAACAATCATCGGGACAAGACAAGAGTAGCCAAGCTACTATCAATCTCAATCAATTCACTATTCACGTTGTTTGTAGATGTTTACGCCTTACAGCTAAATGGTTTCACATTCGCTGATTGGCCGCTTAACAACTACCCCAAAACCCAGAGTTTACGCCTACCACTGCAGTTGCTGATCGGGCAGACTCCCAGTTGATTGGCCGCTTAACTCTTACCCCCAATACCCACACGTAATGGAGCCAGGGTCCCCGCACATGAGCTCAGCAAGTGAGCCGGGGTTGCCCCGCACATGAGCTCGCATTCTTAAACATTTGGCGTAGGGGTGCACCTAGCCGGAAACAAGCAATTCGGGCATTGGCTATCAACCAACACATGGCCCGCTTCTGGAACACGAGCCAGGAACACAAGCAATTGTAGCGAAGCTACGCAATCACAAAAGCACTTAAAGAATGCAATGACATGACAATTAATTTGCGTACCGTTAATGGAAAGTAAGCATGACATGGTAATTGTGCAACATGATATGTGTCGGAACTAGCTTCGTTGTCAAGCTAATTCCCCAATTTGCGCCTAGGCGAGTATCATTTCGTCGCCTAGCCTCTTTTACGCCTACAACAAGCAAATGGCCTAAAACATGGCCTAAACCCTAAGTGGCAAGTTTCACTTGCCTAGCACCGGGGATGACGATCACGAAGGTTCGTCTCGCGGATGCTAATCTACGGGGGAAATCGCTGTTTTGGGGAAACAATCATCAAACAACATGAAATTTCATTAGGGTTTCATAAAAATACCAATAGGTTATAAAAACGTCAAGAGATCGATTTCTTACCGAGAGGAAGCGGAAGAAACACTCCGGAGAACCCTAGGACCAGATCTGGAAATAAATGGAGAAGTTTGGAGAATAAGGGTTTTTGGGGGATTTTGGGGATTTGATGGAAATTTGGGGAAGAAGAGAGGTAGTTAGAGTGAATGGATGGTTTGGATGATGAATCTAGGGGTTGGAATGGAGGAATAGGGCTTGGAGGAAGATGGGGGCTCAATGGGGGAGATTTTAGGGTTTTGGGTCGAGTGGAGGAAGAAGAAAACGTTTGGGATGGGTTTAAATAGGATGGGCTGGCGGCTGCCCAGAAATTAGGGTTTTAACACAGGTTAGTCGGTCAAAGAGCAACCACTGACCGACTAGTTTGGCAACTAGTCGGTCGGTCGACCAACGCAGACCGACTAAGTGTAAACAGTAACTTCTGAACGAAAATAGGATTTAGAATTAGTCGGTCCATGAACAAATACTGACCGACTAGTTTAGCATCTAGTCGGTCGATGAACGTTCTTAGACCGACTAAGAGTGAACAGTATTGATACTAAAATTTAGTTGAAGAGTTAGTCGGTTAAAGAAGCATTGCTTACCGACTAGTTTGCAACCTAGTCGGTCAACCAACGTTCTTAGACCGACTAACGATAAACAGTAACTCCTGAGAAATTTAGAAAGCCAACTAGTCGGTCCAAGAAGGATTGTCGACCGACTGGATCGTCATCTAGTCGGTCGGTGCCCCTTCTTATACCGGCTAATGAGCACCAAAAGTTCCGATACGGAGCGCGGGGCCCCGGGATCGATTCCTAAGACTCCTAGGCTTGATCTAATAGTAAGATACGACCGTTATGAAGTCCGTCACGAATGACATACTTCAAAATCGACAATCCTAAGGAAGAAACGAGAAAATACGACGAATCGATCGAAAAAGAAAGCTACGGAGACGAAAACCACACATGAGGAGAAAATCCACCAAAACATATATTATATTATAATAAATCCAAATACATGAAAAGCAGTCGTTACATTTCGAGACTCTATTTACGCACATAATTATTTGTGCATACCATTTACTTCAAGACTCTGTTGATACATAATTATTTGGGCTTTAGGTGGACCTTGTACGTTTTGTTATCTGCCGCACATTTTGTCATGTGTTGGCCTTGGATGCAATTATTGAATTCAAGCCGTTAATTATATCCATACCTCCCTCTGACTCACAACATCTACTATCATCCTGCTTATCTAACTCCTCTAAGCAACTCAAGATGTTTTAGTGTACATGCTAATTCTACTAACAATTTATGGAATTTCATTAGATTTCATTATTCCAAATCTTTCAATTTACTCTATTACCCCCTTCCTCGTTGATACGACTATTTTGGAGAAGCCCAAGAAACTGAGACTCGGGACCAAGCCAAGAACGAGAAGCCCACGAGTGAGATTAGGCCCGCCTGACGAGGCCCACGGATAGACCCGAAGTCGGACCGGCCTAGCCCAGGGGACGCACGATTAGCTCGTGCTCCCCCGAGATAACCGTCCCCCTGAACCCGCAGCTCCTTAATGACCATTAAAGAGCCCGTTAATCAACGCTCCCACGATGCACGTAGGCGCCTTGATGGAGGCGGATCGTGGGGGCATGAGGGGAGGCGGACGAAGGATGTGGATCGGGGGCAATCGTGGCCTGGACCCTATAAAGGAATGGTAGGGGCAACCAGGAGGGTGATCGAATACTTGGCACCTACGACTGAGGTATTCCGATAACTAGACCCTGCTTTTTCCCCAAATTATCTCCTCCGCCACCGCTCGTTCCGAGGATATGGGCACCAGTCTCATCAAGAGTCGTACCGTGCCCACCGAGCATGACACAGATCCGTTTTAACTTATCAATCGGAGGGGACTTGGCCAGAACCAAGGTCCGGCCCCCTAACAAGATTTGTCGTCTGTCCAGGAAGGAGCTGAACCGAGGCGTCGAGGCTACCCCTCGAAGCGGAACAGACCCGCTCGTCACCATCGGGAGCCGACGTCAATCAGTACAAAGGAGCATTCAAGGCGCCGAGGCTACCCCTCTACGCTCATACAGCCGAGGCCAAGCACCTGACCTGGAACCGAGGCATCCCCTCGTCTCAATGTCGACCGAAGACCGATGCTTCACCAGGAAGGGTCTGCTCAGCCACGGATCCTTCGCCTACCCACGCCAAGAGCACGTGTGCTTGGCTTGACCAAGGGATCCCTTCAACCACTTGACCATGTTGACTGTCTAGACATCGGTCAATGAGTCTGTGGTGAGAAAACACCCGTAAACATCTGGCGCCTTCTATGGGAACATCAAACAAGCCCACGTCAAACCACCGAAATGGAACCACTCTGCAACGGCTCGGTGCGCATGCCCCCCATCCAGGAAGAGGGTGACTACATCCCTCCCGAGAATCAGCACAGCCACAATACCGAGGGGACCAGCGACTCCCGATCGGTGACCCAAGAACAGCTTCGTCTCTTTGCTCAGGAAACCAATGCCAACCTCCAGACTTTAGTCGCCATGATTCAACAGCTTGTCGACAACCCGGCCACTCGGCGAGAGTGGGTGGCAGGAGCCCACCAAGGGGGAGCGAACCGCCCGCTGGTACGGTCCGCCGTGGTCACTGACCACGGGGATGGAACAACCAACTTGGAGCGTCGGTTCACTATGCCGGGCTTCATCCTGGAGAAGCCCCTCCCTCCCACCTCGCTCCATGAAGGAGGCGGGATGGGACTCGAGCAGACCAGAGGTGAATAGGTTACGACCTCGTCTCGGCGACCGGGCTCTACAAATTGGCGGCCGACTAACCACCGATCCTTGGGGAACCTACCCCGATGGAGTGGAACTCGCCATCACACAAGACGGGATGAACGAGAATACCGAGAGGCGAGGAAGAGCGCCCACCGATCAACCCCCACCCCCAGTTCGGCACGAGCTCGGGCGAACTCCCGGGGTGACCGCGATGCCTCACTTTGGCCTACCGGTAACGGCGCAAGTACTGAGGGAGCCCCGGTGGGAGTCGGTCGCGATCGTTGTTCATTGTCCCAAAGGATAACTGAGGCACGGGTACCCTCCAGGTTCAAGGTACCGACACTGGAGAAGTATGACGGCACGTGCGATCCAGCGGACCACTTGATTGATTATGAAGGGGTCATGGCGTTCCAGGGGGCTGACGACACCCTGCTCTACAAAGGCTTTCATTCCACCCTCCGAAGGGCGGACATGAGCTGGTACCATGGTCTTCCCAACCGATCCATTGATAGCTTCGAGGATCTCTCTTAGCAGTTCTACAAACAATTCATGGCCGGACGTCAGGTAAAGTCGGACTCGGTGCTCCTATTTAATGTGGTGCAAGGTCCCGGGGAACCCCTGAGGAGCTACATGCACCGATTCAACGCCGAGCGACTGAATGTGGAGAGTTGTCCCGAGTTGGTCGTCAAGACGGCTATGAAGAAGGGGCTCCACCACAGGGGCCTGAGGAAATCGCTGCACAATGATCCTTTGAAAGACCTCGCCGGCATCATAGCCCGGGCGGAATGATACATACTGATGGAAGAGGCGCTGACGTGGACGACAGAGGCCGTCCCATGGGAACAAGGCGGGGATCTAAGCGCGACGAGAGCGAGCGTCGCGGCCCCGATGATCATCGTCAGGAGAAGAAGGCCAAAGGGAAGCATCGCAGGGAGGAGCCACGACCCACCAAGATGGATGCCACCCCAGAGGCTATCCTCACACATGCCCAAAAAGAGAGGCGCTTTAGCAGGCCACATCCAAGGATGAAGAGGGGTGGAAAGGATGAGGAGAAGTACTGCAAGTACCATAAGGACAACGGCCATGACACTGATGATTACTGGCACCTAAAGAAGGATATAGAGAAGCTAGTCAGCCGGGGGCACTTAAAGAACTTCGCCGAAGACACGACCCCAGCCCCCAGGGAAGGGACATCCAAGCAAGCAGACAATGGAAAGAAGGTGAATGTGGTCCAGACGGCCATGTGCATCATCGAGTGAGCCGACAGAACTGCCAGTCGCCACCTCTCCTGGGCAAGGCTAGCTTGCCCTTGCCATCTCCTTTTTATGTTTTTCCTCCAAATGTACGCCCGGGTTCAAGGAATGGAAAGAACCGTGTTAGTTCAACTCTTTGTCATTCACTTTGGCTGGCTAGATAACCGATTGCAGAACAGGCAGGAAGCCACCTCCCGAGGGAGATCATCGAAATGATCGACCATAAGGCTGGGGGCAACTCCCCCAACAGGTCGATCGCCAAGCCTGTTTGTAAGGTTGGGGGCAACTCCCCCAGTAGATGGGGACATCGATTGGTTATAAGCCGAGAGATATCCCCCCTAGCCGACCAACCGATCCGATCGACCATAAGGCTGGGGCAACTCCCCCAGCAGGTCTATCGCCAAGCCCGTTCATAAGGCTAGAGGAAACTCTCCCAGTAGACGGGGACATCAATTGGTTATAAGCTGAGGGGTAGCCCCCTTGCCGATCGACCGATCCGATCGACCATAAGGCTGGGGGCAACTCTCCCAGCAGGTCGATCGCCAAGCCCGTTCGTAAAGCTGGGGTCAACTCCCCCAGCAGACGGGGACATCGATTGGTTATAAGCCGAGGGGTAGCCCCCCTCGTCGATCGACCGATCTGATCGACCATAAGGTTGGGGATAACTCCCCCTGCATGTCGATCGCCAAGCCTGTTCATAAGGATGGGGGCAACTCCCCCAGCAGACGGGGACATCGATTTGTTATAAGCCGAGGGGTAGCCCCCCTCACCGACCGATCGATCCGACCAACCGTAAGGCTGGGAGTAACTCCCCAAGTAGGTCGATCACCGAGCCTGTTCGTAAGGCTGGGGGCAACTTTCCCAGCAGATGGGGACATCGATTGGTTATAAGCCGAGGGGTAGCCCTCCTCGCTGACCTACCGATCTAACCAACCTTAAGGCTGGAAGAAACTCCCCCAGCGGGTCTGAACGTCAGATAGGTATAAGCCAGGGGATGACATCCCTTGCGGCCCAAAGGATCCCGTCAGCCGAGGGACCGGAGGCGATTCCTCCCTCAGGCCGAGCCCCCCGACTGGCCGTGAGACCAGGGGCAAACAAACAGTATGCAAGGCGATTATCGGAACGAACCAAGTATTGCGAATGAGGGAAGAGCCACAGCGGGTCGGTCGAGAGCACCTCTAAGGCCCTAATCTATGGGGCCAACGGGCCCAGAGTCCCGAAGACCCTTCACACGGGCCACGAGTGATAAAGGAATGCCAACAAAACATGGAATTCATGACAAGGTCAAGCGCGACAAAAGATCAAAGAGACCGAGGGTCCCCACAAAGCAGAAAACCCCAACGACGACAAAAAGTCGATAAGTACATGGACCGACAAAGAAACTTTATATATAAATTGTTCGAAATTACAAGCCAAAAAAGGGGAGGGGAACAAAATGGATAAGCCTAAGGCCCTGGGGCACGGGAGGAAGTGTCCTCTGGAACCTTGCCCTGCACGGAGTGCGGGGGATCTGCGTGTGGGAGTGGTTTCCGGGCGTGCTCCGCAAACCACCGGAAGAAGTTTTGGACAACGTCAATAATCCGGGGGGGGGCCAGGAGGTCCTCGTAGGAGCTGAAGGCCTCCCTAAGGGCCTCCGCGATCCTAGCCCCTAGGACACCGTCGACACCCCTCTCCACCTCCTCGGTGAACCGGGTCATCTGACGCAGGTCTGCCAGCTCGTTCTGGAGATCGCCTCTCTCCCGTCGGAATGCCTCTTTCGCCTCTTGGGCCGACCTCTGAGCGTCGGCCAGTTCCCCCTGGAGGTCCAGCACCTGGGAGGCAAGCTCATCCAGCCGGCATCGAAGCTACCAAGCCTCCATACGAGCCTTTTGGGCGGCCACCTCAGCCGCCCCGGCCCTCGAACGCTCCCGAGCCAATGACTCCTCGAGGACCTTCACCTGGGCCGCCCGACGTTGTGCCACGACGGCCATCACAATGGCCTGCAAAGAGAAACAAAGTATGCTAAGAAGAGTCAGGAGACAGGTTTGAGAGCAGCAAGGCAGCCAAACCTGTTGAAGCTGCCAGACTAAGGAATCCGACAGTTTGTTGGAGGGAGCTCTCTCTAGGAGAGAGCGATCCCTCAGGAGGACGGTGCTGTGCGCCAACTGGTTGGCCACGTCTCGATCGACGAATACCGAGTCCTCGGGGGCAACCTATGGGCCTGCCAGGAAGTTCACCAGTGTGTCCCTAGCTCCCACCAAGGAAGGCTCGGCCGAGATAGCTAGGGTGGCCACCAGGGCCAACGGGAGGGTTTCGCCGGAGGCCATCGGTGCCTCGGGAGCCACCGAAGTGCGGGCGTCCCCACTCTCCTTCCTCCTCTTCCTCTCGCTGGGACCAACGGACATCGAGGGGGAATGCTTATGCCCCACGCCGCGACCAATCATGGGCGTATGAGGGGCCAGCTCGGCTCCCGCGTTTCCTCCCTCGGCTTGGGCGGGGCGGGGGAGTTCGGCCCCCATAGCCTCTCCTGCAGGGAGATCCGTCGCAGCCAAGGGGGAGGCGTAACCGCGACCAAGGGCTCCACCCTTCCCACGGCAGGCTTGGCCTGACGCACATCCTCGTCAACGGTGCGGTGGGGCGCCTGACTCGATGGGTTCCCTCGGCTTCGGCTGGATCCCCACTGGATGAGCTCGTTGACACTACGGGTAAACTAACGCCCAGCCATCTCTGTAGAAGGAAAGAAGTTCAGGGTAAGCGAGAGGGAAAGCGGAAAGAAAAGGAGCACCTACCGGGAGACCACAGGATGGTCTTAAGAAGCAGGTCATCCAGCAGAGGCCAGACCGACCTCTCCTCTAAGGGAAGATACGACAGAAGCCGGACAGCTGCCTGGTCAGCCTCGAAGAGGGTCAACGTCAAGTTATATTAACATAACCCTTCCCAACCTGTCAAGATCTCGATGTCCCCAGGGAAGACAACAAAAACGTAGCTCGATCTCCTGTCCCCCACCCAGCGGGGTAGACCGAGCAAACACTCCCTCCCTGCATGGGCCCGTAGGTGCTGCCACGACCTTTGGCCGACCGTCTGGACCCGATAGTAATGAAAGAGAAGAGGAAGAGACGGTCTAAGCCATGGACGCGACAGATCATGATGAACCCGGTCAGCACCGTGACGGAGTACGAAGTCAACTGGCACAAGGATACCATCAAGAATTCCATTACTTGGATGATGAAATGATGAAGGAGGAAAAGGAGTACCAGGCGAAACAACTCGACATAGACGCCGACATCATTACTCCACGAAAAGAAAATTCGCTCGTCGCTAAAGGGGATCTGATGTCGTATGGATGATATAAATACTTCTCCCAGATCTTCGTAAGCACCAAGAAGGGGTCCTTAGACGGTGACCAAAGGACCGCCGGGGGAACATCGAACCTCTCGACAGCCCGAGCCACATCATCGCCGACGGGGTCCATAAAGAGCTTTCTTTTCCCCTTGTCCTATATAGGACGTGTCCCCGAGGGGACTCCGGGTCCCGAAGGCCGAATATTGCCAGACTCGAGCGCCGGGGGTCCCTTGATCCCGACGCCAAATCGTCTATCCTAAGCATTGCATGTGGCAAATGAAGAAGAAAAGAGGTTACCTTGAAAAGGATCTGAAGGAAGAAAGACGACGGAGAGAAAGAGCTTGCAAGACCAGAATCAGGAGGAAAGGCACGAAAGAATCGAAACTTGGGAGGCCGATGCCTTTATATGGAAGGCAATCACGGAATCCAAATCGTCCCGAAGGGAGCACGTGGCGGCATTTGAAGATCGACGGCGCATCGAATCCCGCACCTGGGAAGTTCAAAACGGACCGCATCATGATGAAACCCATTTAATGGGCTAGCCTCGACTGACGCTTCTGTCAATTCCACTAGAGTCACATCGCCCGAACCGAACCGGCTGAAGCCCGAACGGCTCGAACGATGGGGCAATTGATACCACTATTTTGGAGAAGCCCAAGAAACAGAGACCCATGACCAAGCCAAGAACGGGAAGCCCACGAGTAAGATTAGGCCCGCCTAATGAGGCCCACGGATAGACCCGAAGTCGGACCGGCCTAGCCCGGGGGACACACTATTAGCTCGTGCTCCCCAGAGATAACCGTCCCCCTGAACCCGTAGCCCCTTAATGACCATTAAGGAGCCCGTTAATCAACGCTCCCCACGATGCACATAGGCGCCTTGATGGAGGTGGATCGTGGGGGCGTGAGGGGTGGCGGACGAAGGATGTGGATCGGGGGCAATCGTGGCCGGGACCCTACAAAGGGATGGCAGGGGCAACCGGGAGGGGGATCGAATCCTTGGCACCTACGACTGAGGTATTCCGATAACTAGACCTTTCTTTTTCCCCAAATTATCTCCTCCGCCACCGCTCGGTCCGAGGATACGGGCACCGGTCTCATCAAGAGCCGTGCCGTGCCCACCGCGTATGACACAGATCCGTTCTGACTTAGGCATCAGAGGGGACTTGGCCGGAACCAAGGTCCGGCCCCCCTGACGAGCTTTCTCGTCTGTCCAGGAAGGAGCTGAATCGAGGCGTCGAGGCTACCCCTCGGAGCGGAACGGACCCGCTCGTTACCAGCGGGAGCCGACGTCAATCAGGACAAGGAGAATTCAAGGCACCGAGGCTACCCCTCGACGCTCATCCAGCCGAGGCCGAGCACCCGACCTGGAACCGAGGCTTCCCCTCGTCTCCACGTCGACCGAAGACTGACGCTCCTCCAGGAAGCGTCTGCTCAGCCACAGATCCTTCACCTACCCACGCCAAGAGCACGTGCGCTTGGCATAGCCAAGGGATCCCTTTGACCCCTTGACCACGTTGACCATCTAGACGTCGGTCAACGAGTCCGTGGTGAGAAAACACCCGTAAACACTTGTAATGACCTATTTTTTAAAATTTATTGTGGGTATGGTAATTATGACAATCTAAATATATCCACATTTGGCTCTAAAATTAGTGAATGATGTGATAGAACACGATAAAATTACCCATAATGATGCTCCAATAATATATTGCTGAACTTGTTGCCTAAACCTTTGTCGTATCTTATCGATCATCATTATTGTTTCCATGCTATGAAAGTCACATTAATAAGAACATATTCCAATGACCATAAAAGATTATCATTATTGCATTTCTTAATAAATATTTTAAGAATATTAGTGCATGTGATATACACTCCCGATCTTCTTTGAGCTTTTTCCTATACATTCACAAAAATTATTGATATATGTCTTGTAACATGATTGTCATTTTAAAGCATGACTAGTGCAATAATATTTTTTTTCTAATCTCACTTGAAAAAGCATGATATTATTGTTAAAATATGACTTATTTTATGGGAACCCCTTTACGTTATGATTGTAGCCATGTAACTAACCAATACATTTTTCACCTCAACTTGCCACCCAATTCGTTCTTAACAAATAACCACCTAAATCTTTCATTTATGAATTTTTATTAAACTAAGATTCACATGATTAATTAGCAAGTGGTACTGATTTACATTTAATTTGTTAGAGTAGTAGTTGTTTCTGTTGGTTTGAGTCTTCCATGATAATTTTTATGAAGATCAAACATATTAGATTTTAATGATTTCATGAATGCAAATATAAATGATGAGCAAACTGTAAATAAAGGGAGAATACAGCCAACAAAGACATTGGATCTCAAAGCAACCAAGACCAAGGCAATTAAGATAAAGATTACATCAAGTGCTTAACGTAATATTTTCATTTTGATGTAATTTTTATTTATGTCTTGATAGTAAGTTAAAACCTTTGTTGATGCTCTCACCCACTTAGGAACACATATAAAATATTTTTAAAATAATTTAAAAATCATTTCCTAAGTTTTTAAGTTGTATCATATGAATCAACATAGAAGTCGACTATCATTAGTATATGAGTCGACTACTATTCATTCTGGCTCAGGACTATCTCACAGGAGTTAGAAATAGTAGACTAAAGTACTTCAAGTAATCGACTACCACTTCTAGTAGTCGACTACCTGAAGTACTGTAGTCGACTACCTGTGAGCTGGTAGTCCCCAAGGGTCGGATTTTTGCCCATTTTTTCCTTGTTGGAGGGGCCATTGGGTCATTCTAAAGGGACATAATTTAGGGTTATAAATAGTGGGTTGTTGCTGAAGTTATAGGCAATATAATTGATGAAATTTTTAAGAGAAAAATATTTTTAAAGTTCAAAGGCTTTTAAGCAAAAGCCTCTCTCACTGGCACATGTTTTAAAGAGTTTTCAAAAATCATTCAAGGCCAAATTCTAGATCTCTAAGAGCTTCGTTTCTACATCATTTGGATATCATCACTAAGCCACATTACAACTACACAAGAGCTTCATATCAAAGGCTATAGGTAAAAGCATTGTACGTAGTCTTCTTCTCACTTTGTGAGGCGTTTGTCTCGTGGAGACATGTTTCTCTCATTGAGAGGTGTTGTCCATTTTGAACATGTTTGTTCCATTAGAAACGTGTTGAAATCCTAAGTCTCATTTGAGATGTGATTAGTAGATTTTTTGGTCCCGGCATGGACGTGTGGCTGGATGTAGGGAAAGAGACCCACTACCAGGATATATCTTGTTGTTTGTGATTGTCTCTTTCTCTTTACTTATAGTTGTTTTTAGCTTTTGCATTACTCTTATCATGCAAGTATTTTGTTGATTAAGTATTAATTTGGTAACTAAAGTTAATTACTTATAATAGTCTTAAGCCAGAATGAATAGTAGTCTACTCATATAATAATGATAGTCGACTTCTATGCTGATATTATGATACATCTTAAAAACTTAGGAAATGATTTTTCAAATTATTTTAAAAATATTTTATATATGTTCTTAAGTGTGTGTGAGCTTCAACAAAGACTTTAACTTACTATCAAGACATAAAATAAAAATTACATCAAAATAAAAATATTACATTAAGCACTTGATGCAATATTGATCTTAATTCCTTTGTCTTGGTTGCTTTGAGATCCAATGTCTTTGTTGGCTGTATTCTCCCTTCATTTAAACGTTTGCTCATCATTTATATTTGTACTCATGAAATCATTAAAATCTAATATGTTTGATCATCATCATCAAAATTACCATGGAAGACTCAAACCAACAGAAACAACAACTACTCTGACAAATTAATGTAGATCAGTTCCACTTCCTAATAAATCATGTTAATCTTAATTTAATAAAAAATCATAAATGAAAGATTTAGGTGGCTATTTGTTAAGAAAGAGTTGGGTGGCAAGTTGAGGTGAAAAATGTATTGGTTAGTTACATGGCTATATTCATAACTTAAAGGGGTTCCCTTAAAATAAGTCATATTTTAACAATAATATCATGCTTTTTCGAGTAAGATTAAAAAAAATCTTATTGCACTAGTCATGCTTTAAAATGATAATCATGTTACAAGACATATATCAATAATTTTTGTGAATGTATAGGAAAAAGCTCAATGAAGATTGGGAGTGTATAGCACATGCACTAATATTCTTAAAATATTTATTAAGAAATGCAATAATGATAATCTTTTATGGTCATTGGAATATGTTCTTATTAATGTGACTTTCATAGCATGGAAACGATGATCGATAAGATACGACAAAGGTTTTGGCAACAAGTTCAACAATATATTATTGGAGCATCATTATAGTTAATTTTATCGTATTCTATCAAATCATTCACTAATTTTAGAGCCAAATTTGGACATATTTAGATTGTCATAATTACCATACCTATCAATAAATTTTAAAAAATAGGTCATTACAAGGAAGGGGTAATACTGTAAATTGAAAGATTTGGAATAATGAAATCTAATGGAATTCCATAAATGGTTAGTAGAATTAGCATGTACACTAAAACATCTTGAGTTGCTCAGAGGAGTTAAATAAGTAGGATGATAGCTGATGTTGGGAGTCAGAGGGAGGTATGGATATGATTAACGGCTTGAATTCAATGATTGCATCCAAGGCCAACGCATGACAACATGTGCAGCAGATAACAAAACGTACAAGGTCCACCTTAAGCCCAAATAATTATGTATCAACAGAGTCTTGAAGTAAATGGTATGCACAAATAATTATGTGCGTAAATAGAGTCTCGAAAAAATCAATGAAACATGCTTAACGAAAGCTTATCAAACCATATGCTCTGATATCAATATGTAGAAGCATAGGCCTAACATAAGGAACTATGCCCAAATACCTAAATGAATGTTGCCTATATGCTTGAAACCTACAAAAAGATTAACCTTATATACGTTATGTTTCCTAACATACTTAACCACATGTCTATCCTTTATTTAAATCAGTATGGAACTAAACACACTCTCTAGTTTCTTTGACATAAATGGCACTTTAATTACTCAGAAGGATGCAAGACAAAACCTAACACTCTGTTAAAGAGGTAAGATTAGTTTAAAGAAGAATAGAATGTATTTGGGAAAAATTAGAAAACATGAAGAGAAAAAGGCTGACAAATAAAATAAGGATATATTTTACTACAAAACATCACTCAAAAAATTGATTAATTAAAGATTTAGGTGTCAAGTTTTTTAAGAACTGGGTGGCAAGTTGATGTGAGAAATATATTGGAGAGTTACCTGAATTTAGTCATAACTTAAGGATTTCTCTAGAAGTAAACTTTATAATATCGAAATAATTAGAGTGCCTTTCAAGTTCGATTATTTCAGGAAAATTGCATTGCACTAGTCATGGTAGAAAATGACAATATTGTTGCATGATGTTTAGCGATAATTTTGGCATCAATGCCGAAAAATGTTCAATGAACTTGGGGAGGGTACGTCACATGTGCTTATCTTCTCAAAAAAATGGAAAAATGGTCACTAAGAAAAGTAATAATGACAATATTATAAAAATCAAGAATTGCTTATATATGTTCTTATTAATGTGATCTTCTGTAAGCCGGAAATAATAACGAAGATCGACAAGATACGACATTTTTTTAGTAGACAAGCTCAATAATATATTATAGGAGCATTATTAATGGCGATTCTGTTGTGTTCTATCACATCAATCATTAATTTTAGATCCATGTGGATAGGTTTAGATAGTCATAATTATCATGTATATCAATAAATTAAAAAAATCCGGCCATTAGGAGGAAGGGGAAAATGTGGTAAATGGCATGAGTTAGAATAAGAAAATCAAATAAAATTTCATATTGGTTAGTAGAATTAGCGTGTCCACTAAAACATTTGAGTTGGTCAGTAGAGTCAGTGAAGTAAAAGGATAGCTGATGTTGGGAATCAAAGGGAGGTAGGGATGGGATGAAGCGCTTGACTTTCCTTGGTTGCGTAAGATTACAACTACAACATTATCTAGCAACTGCACATGAAATTAGGATTAAGCAACAATTTTGTTGGCTTCATTGCTAGATGTGTTGGATCAAAGACATATTCGTGCATTCGAGGTTTAGGAGAAGAATTAGATTCCAGCAACCAATATATGAATTGATAAAATTTTAGCCTAATTAAAATACGGTAATGCTATTTACATACTTTCACCAACCATTACCTTTTGCAAAATTTGAAATAAACAAATAATAGCACACCTTTAATAGCGCTTGCCAATTATAAGCGCTATTAATTAGAGGTACATATAATAGACAGCGCTTCTTTTTGCAAGCGCTGGTAAAGGTCGGAGAATAGACAGCGCTTCTTTCTGCAAGCGCTGTTAAAGGTCCGACAATAGACAACGCTTCTTTCTGCAAGCGCTATGTATTAGAGACACAGATAATACACAGCGCTTGTAGAAAGAAGCGCTGTTAAATGTCAGACAATAGACATCGCTTCTTTCTACAAGCGCTGTTAAAGGTCCTAATAGACAGCGCTTCTTTAGAACAAGCGCTGTTAAAGGTCCCAATAGACAGCGCTTGTTTAATACAAGCGCTGTTAAAGGCCACCCTTTAACAGCGCTTTCACAAACAAGCGCTGTTAAAGGGGGGGCCTTTAACAGCGCTTGTTTGTGCAAGCGCTGTTAAAGGGGGGGGGGGGGCCTTTAACAGCGCTTGCACAAACAAGCGCTGTTAAAGGCCCCCCCTTTAATAGCGCTTGTTTGTGAAAGCGCTGTTAAAGGGTGGCCTTTAACAGCGCTTGTATTAAACAAGCGCTATTAAAGATATTATACATTCACGGTTCCGCCCATATTTTTCGTTTCCCCCCTTTTTATTCCAGGCCCTAACCTCTGCCATCTCAAAATCTCAAGCTTTCGAATTGGTTGGAGATGATCGCCTTCGGCGAACCTCACGGTCGGAAGGGCCGGTATCGACCCAAAGGGAGGTCACAGGAGCCGTCATCGATCCTGATGGTGCTCGAAGCTGTCACCGTCGACCATGTGGAGAGTTGGAAGTTGGCGCCTTTCGACGAGTTGGGGACTTCGACTGAGGATCGTCGACAACTTCTGCAACTGCCCTGATCATGCTTCGCAAGGAATCTATCTGGGTCGAGATCAATCGAGCCTCAATCTAAGGCGAAGTCGTACTACCTTTTTGATGGGTACACTCACCTGTCGT
Source organism: Scilla litardierei (assembly GCA_030789695.1). Classification (NCBI taxonomy): domain Eukaryota; kingdom Viridiplantae; phylum Streptophyta; class Magnoliopsida; order Asparagales; family Asparagaceae; genus Scilla; species Scilla litardierei. The sequence continues at coordinate 739,754,435 of CM061142.1, forward strand.
CGGGTTTGGCTTGCGGTCTTGCGGGTTTGTCTGCTGGAATGGCGATCGGGATCGTCAGAGATGCTGGAGTTAGGTAAAAGCCGAGATCTTGATATTGGTTTAGTTATTATTTTTTTCTTTTCTGTGATTGAGACTATGATTATTTGCTGTTTACTTTATTTGTGATGATTATTGGATCTAATAAATACCATTTTATCGTGAACAAATATAGCTGTTGATGATTAGATCTAAATCAATATTTGCATGGTAGAGATTTTACCGGTTCTGCAGATTGCTATCATGAGTAAATACCGTGAAATAGATGGAGTTAAACTCATGTTTATTCTCTGGGCACTGCTAGATGCAGTGTCTAAATTTGCTTCTGGTTCACATCTAAATCTTGTCGATATGATTATTATTCTGACACACTAAATTTTCATCATTATGCAATATGAATCCTTATGGAAGCAAGCGGATGATAACACTGAAATTACATTTGGGAATATGGAGGTAGCTTACCTCTAAAACGTAGGAGAGGCCACATCAAATCTTCTAAAGAATCTGAAACTACTGAAGGAACTGCCAAGAGAAATGTGGCAAGCAGACAGCAATCACAAACAACATTGAAAGGAAGCATAAGCTTTGAACTGTGTTTAATATGGCAATGATTTTGGTTTGTTGGAAACTATAAAGGCACCTCTTTTATGCTCATTTGCAGCAGAGAAATGTGGCAAGCCAATTTGAGAAAGTCAAGCTGTGTATAGAACTAGGAGCCATTTCGAAGATGAGGAAGTACAAGCTGCTAGTGAAGAACAGTGGAAGGCAAGAAAAAAAATCCGAAGAGGAGAAAGAAGGCGGCTGAAGGCCGGGAAGAGGAGGACAAGCCGGACAGGCTCATAGAGCAGTACAACGCCAGATTTTCACAATGTGGAGGGGATAAATCTAAAGATGCCACCGGTTCTGGACATAAAGAAGTTAGAAGACGGTTTGAGTCATATATCTCATGTAGGTAAGTGGGTATATGCTGTATTGCCTTTTCTTCTCAAATATTCCACCATTGAATACAATTCATATTATGTATAATCAAACTAAATTTACATTCAAATCAAACTAAATTTACACGTACTTGTGAAACCTTAAACATCAATTTTGACTTGCCAAAAGGTACTTAAATCAGTAATAAAGAAATTATTCAGAACTTGTTCTTTTTGTTGCATCTTAATTCCTATTAGATTTTCACAAACTGTGTTTTGCATGAGTGCAAACCTCAGTTTCATTTTGACTTAAATGAAACCTTAATCTTAGAAAATGTGTAGACATATCAAGCTGAAAGAGTTACTTATGTATTTGTTTCCAGTGGCTTTGTGAATTTATTTCTAATTCATTGATCACGTACATGCGTCTCAATGAGGTGAAAAGCATGCATTGGTTAATTTAGGAGATACATGTGCAAAATTATTGTGCTATGATCTTTTTGAATTTGTACGGCTGTAAAATAGCACTCGGTTTTATAATTCAGTTGATGATATCTTTTTTATTAACTCAATTTGATTATGTTTTATAATTTGTACATGCAATAGAATTCTTATATTATTATTTATTTGTTTGCCCGCACTCATTTTTAAATTAAATGCATTGTTTTGCATCAAAGGGATGCATATGAGGGAGTTTCTCCGGTAGTAGTGGACTTTGGGAGTGAGTGTAATTTTTTTAGAACATGATTAGGTTGTATTTAGACATGTACCTACCCTAAGTTGTTCTATTAAGATTTTTGTTTTTATTAACTTTATAAAATGGTGATATATTACCACTTAAGAAATTTCCATGTGCAGTAAGCACTTCTGGGGTTTCTTTGCAATAACACCACTTGCAGCTACGGCTTGTGGGATTAAAGCAAGGTATGTGTTATTATATCCTTCAAGTAGCTTAGCTTTAGCTTAAATTTTCTTTGCAGTTAGCTTTTGTCACAAGCAAGCTTAACATATTTTAACTGGTGTGTTTCTCCAAGAGGAATAATGGGTTGTACAGTCGTGTCATACACAGATGGTATTACTAGGATGAATAACAGTGTATCCATAAAGATTCACAGAAGCATTGCACATGGATATTAGCATATGACACATTTCAGATTTTCTCTAGGGAGATGTCCTACATAAGATGGTAGTACAAATTATTGCACATGGATATTAAACCGTGGTATGCACATTCAATAAGATAATCTCGTATTAGAATCCTTCTTGATGTGTACGGCATTTTGATGCCCCAAGTTCAAAATGGCAAAGACAAGCCATTCCTTTTGCGTGCAACTCCACAGTGTCACATTCCTTTGACAAAAGTCACCTTTCTGTTTAGAAGACATATTCATTAACCAAAAAGCAGCATATCAATCAGTTTTTTAAAGAATAGATAAAGAATACACCTTTTTGTTAAGGAACACCCGATTATATGCAGTAGGGTATTGCAATGGCTAATTGTCACATTCCAATTTAGCTGCAATCTTCAGAATGGTAATCGCGGTAAAAGAAAGGAGAATCCATAAACCGACCCAAATCTTGTAGTAACTAAAAGATCGCCCCAGGGACGCATTCGACGTCCATGGGGGCAAGCGCCGACTTATAGTGCCTCGTGAGCATTGATCATCATCCCTAGAACTTGAGATGGGCAAGAATACTAGTGCAGCTAGAGGTTGAATTTCTAAACATGTATACAAGTCATGAGAATGCAGCTTGGTTTCTAGTCCAACCTACTTCGTGGCTATGAACCATAAGTTTTCCTCATGTTCAAGAAATGACAATTGGCTAGAATTTGCAAGTAGATGCCTCATCTCTCAGCAGGATGATTCTAACACTAGGGCTATTATTCAAACCATGAGACCCATGCAATAATTTGTACTACGTAGAATCTATATATGCCTCGTGTTTAGCCTACAGAATCATTGTCCTTCCCAAAAAAAAGTGGTGCACCGAGACATCAAGGCAAGTAATATATTGATTGATGATGATTTTGATGCCAAAATTTCCTGATGTTTTTTATCTTGCTGTAGCCTTTCCATTCCGTTTATTTCAGTCTAAATATTTGTTGCCATGGCAGCTTACATGGCGTCCCCTTGCCGCATTGAACTGATGTTGTCGGAGAAGGAAGAACCAGTCAAGAAAGAGGTATTTTATTTTTATGATAATTTTATTCAGCATCCTAAATATGCTCTGAATGTTTTGTGATTTGAATTCTAAACAAATTTTAATGTTTCCAGCTCTGCTTGTGATTTGTATTTTCGTAATCCTTGAATCAGATTTGAATTATTGTGAACTTTATTTTTTTTCCCACTATCTCTGCTTTTAAATGTGTAGGGCGTAGTAGTTTTTTGTGCCAAAGATATTATGAACTGAGACAGCACCAGGCACCAGCTTTACATGACTCGTTTGTGCTGTATCAATTATCATTGCATGCAATTTTTATTTGACTAAACAATGAGTTCTACGTCATGCCAATCCAGTTTGTTAATGTACATACAAGCTTTGATCTTACATAATTAGTTCTTGATATGATCTGTATTCACATGGGTCCTTAGGTCGACAAAGCAAAAGAAGTCAAGCTTGATGATGAGACTGGCTACGAGGAATCTCTCAGCACATGAGATGGATTTACTAGAAATTACAAGGCATATTTAAACTGTTCATCATTGTGGAGGACAAAGCCATGGAACTTAAAACCATGATCACCACCAATATGTCGGACCTTTGAACCGATAATATATTAACTAACAAGTTGCATGTTAATCAACTTTAACTAGTTTTAGGGGGATTTTTCTTTTTTTGAGTCTGTGTTTGCTACCTGTGGTTTGTATTTGTTTTTGCTAGAAGGACAAAGCCTATGATGCTGATTCATGTGCCATTGAGGTACAGAGGAGCTACTTCTCTTTCATGCACTTACCTGCAGAAAGGCAATATATGCACCTATCATCATATAAAAATAAATAGACAAAAAAATAAAATAGATTCAATATCTCCTACGTGTGTTACTCTTCTGTATGCATGTAAACATGAAGACTCCAATTATTTGTTGATGCTCTAACAAAAGAGAACAATGGCTCATGGGTTAATCCAATCAACAAAAGGGGTATAAATCAGAATGAGTTGGTGATGGATGTGGAAGCAGATTCTTCAGCACCCATGAAGCAGATCAGGTATAAGAGAATTTTGCATTATTTGTTGATGAATTCTTAAGTTTAATGGTGTAAATCTTGTTATACTTGATGTTGGTGAGACAAATGCTTGCACTTTAATTCTGTAGTACAAGTTTATGTGTTGGTTTTTTTGGATGTACGTGGGTGTATGCAACATGCATTTTTAACCATAGGAGGGTCCCAACAATTTGATCCATTTCTTATTATGAGTTATTAATAGGAAACAATTATACAATTTTAATAACCCTCTACGAAGTTAATGGAAGGCGTTGGGTTTGAAGAAAGCAAAATAACTTAATGAGTTTCTCTTAAAACCATCGAAGTTCAAAGTGTTCATGGAATTAAGCCATCTTGCTTCTGTTCTTTTCTCTTCTTTTTGATATCTGTTACTTGAAAACGTAGCTTAGATTTGGGGGTCTTATAACATTCAAAGTAAACAAATAAATAAGTAGAGATAAATCTCACAGTTTTGAGAAAAAGAGAATTTAGCATGCCTCCTCCAACTTCTCCTCTATTAGTGGTCATATGGCTGGAATCTAAGGACAATGTCTTCCACATTCCCAGCCTGATGTTGGGTTGTTCTCTTTGTTTTAACATGTAGTGGTATGTTGGGTCTATTCCAAAGGAAACCTTGCCCCCAGATGTGAGAGAGAGAGAGAGAGAGAGAGAGAGAGAGAGAGAGAGAGAGAGAGAGAGAGAGAGGTCCAACAAAAAGATGGCTGCCAATGTATGTATTATGTCCCACTTTTAACATAGTCTAACATGGTCTAACATGGTCACAGTACCTAGATTAAATTGATTTTTTATTTGGTTCATATTTAACTTCATTCTTGTGATAGTGAAAAAAGTTAACACCACGAAGAAGGCAGCTTGTTGTTCTATTTAGGTTACTATGAAACAACAGGATAATGGATTTCCTATATCTAGTGTTGCCCCTTGTGCATACTGTCGGAATTATGACCATAACAAAAAAAGGAAGGATTTGCCTACTGGCTAAAGATGGCCATTTGAGCCCCAATCACAAACCACGCAGTTTATTCCAATCATAGATTTCATCCTCTACCTCAAGAAATGGACATTAAAAATATTTATGCATCCATCGCAAGAAATGTCCATCAGTCTCATTTACCTTCAATGCCAACTTTACAAAAAAAAAATTCAAATTGAAACATAAAAGTTATACCCAAAAAAACAGGAACATACACGACAAGAAAATTTCTCCACAACTTTTGCAGGTCATAACTACAGAATAAGATGTTTAGAAAATTCGGATAGGCTTCCCCATGGTGCTCTTCAGATATAAGCATCTCACCTGCACAACACACCCATCAATTAAAAGGCGTCCAACAATATATATATATATATATATGATAATGAATCTTAATCTTATCGATAATGAAAAGAAATGAAACTAAATATCGAAAAATCTGTACATAGAATACACGAATTTTTTTCCTTCAAAGCAACCAAAATAAGAGAGAAATTTGGCGGGAGCCATATAAGATAAAGCAACAATAAAAAATTATGTTCAGGGACAATGACCAAGAAACAATCAAAAATTACGTTTTGCAACTTGAACTTCCAGTACTATCAGGTTTGGCACACCATTTGTATATTGCCTCAAATTTCTAAACAACCTAAATTGTTTTGCTGTGTTGATATTTTTGCAAGCTTGTTGTTCTAATTTGGGCATTATCGCTGTGAACAGATTGATGAGAAAGTGCAAAGGGAGATCATCTACCATAGGTCCTTGAGGCACCCTAACATCATTCGCTTTAAGGAGGTATGAATGCAATAGGGTCCTGTTTTTGTTTCTCTGTGAAGTTTATATTTGCAAACAATTTTTAAAGAAAATTTACCTGGTAATTTGACAGATCAATATTGATCAGTTCCTTGACACCAATGATGGCTTTGATGATGTGGATGAACCATAAGAAATAACAGAAGTTGGAAGTGAAGATACTTGGCGGACATTATTAACAGCAGCTGATCATATATCGAGTTTCTATAATTTTCATCTGTATTATCCTTGGCGGACATTATTACTGCATCGTGTTTCTATAATTTTCTTGATGTGGTTCTCGTGTAGATTAAGAATTATCAGTTCACTGCTAGAATCTTCAAAACATTTTTGATTATGATCAAATGAATGTTGACTTATTACGAAACATTTGCGATTATGATTTCTCGATTATGGTATTACTCGGAAACATTTGCGATGACTCGTCATCAAAACGTCATGCGTATGAATCACTAGTGAGTGGCTTGTCCGAGGTTCAAAGAACAAGCTACGGGCTGCTGTCCCCGTTTTGATGTGCACTAACAAGCGCTGTTAAAGGCCCCCCTTTAACAGCGCTTGCCCAAACAAGCGCTGTTAAAGGGGGGCCTTTAACAGCGCTTGCACAAAAAAGCGCTGTTAAAGGGGGGCCTTTAACAGCGCTTGCACAAAAAAGCGCTGTTAAAGGGGGGGCCTTTAACAGCGCTTGCACAAACCAGCACTGTTAAAGCCCCCCCCCCCCCCCCCCCCCCCCCCCCCCCCCCTTTAACAGCGCTTGCACAAACAAGCGCTGTTAAAGGGGGGCCTTTAACAGCGCTTGCACAAAAAAGCGCTGTTAAAGGGGGGCCTTTAATAGCGCTTGCACAAAAAAGCGCTGTTAAAGGGGGGCCTTTAACAGCGCTTGCCCAAACAAGCGCTGTTAAAGGCCCCCCCTTTAACAACGCTTGCACAAACAAGCGCTGTTAAAGGGGGGCCTTTAACAGCGCTTGCCCAAACAAGCGCTGTTAAAGGGGGGCCTTTAACAGCGCTTGCACTAAAGAAGCGCTGTTAAAGGCACCCCTTTAATAGGGCTTGCACTAACAAGCGCTGTTAAAGGCCCCCCTTTAGCAGCGCTTGCACAAACAAGCGCTGTTAAAGGCCCCCCTTTAACAGCGCTTGCACAAACAAGCGCTGTTAAAGGCCCCCCTTTAACAGCGTTTGCACAAACAAGCGCTGTTAAAGGCCCCCTTTAACAGCGCTTTTAAAGCGCTATTAAAACCAGCCCCCCTATAGCAGCGGCGAGATAGACAGCGCTTGTAAAGCGCTATTAAAGGCCTTATTTAAGCGCTGTTAAAGGTCCATTTTGTAATAGTGATAAATAAATAAAAGAATTTCATTCATACCTATTGGGTTGATTTACTGTTAATATATGTTGGCATTAGTGGCACTAGATCTGGGGTATTCATGTTGTAGAATCAGAACGGTTTTTGAACATGTTGAGAGGTCATGTTATGAGTCATATTGCAACATCAGTCACAACATGTGGGATCTGGATGTTGGATCGTAAGCAGAAATTCTATTTTGGTTTCAGATCTGTTTTGCTGATTTCAAATCTGATCTATAGCCTAGAATCTCGTGGGTTCCTGAATTGATTGATGAAATATCTGGGTGTGATTTTTCTGTTCCTTGTTAACCGAAATAGATTTTTGAATGATGGCGGAAATAACTGATTTAATGGGGAATCTTGTTAGTTGCTTAATAGATAGGAGGAAATATTGTCTGAGATAAATTTGTTCTATTTACCAGAAATAGATCCTTAATTTATGGGCAAAATATCCGCATAATTTTTGTTTAAAACCATTTTACCCGAAATGGTTAAATGGTTCCTTGATTTATGGAATTACTTGCCCGAAGTAGTTCCAAAATATATGGGCAAAAAATCTACTTGAGAGTTTAAAGAACTGTTTTCCTAAAACAATTCCTAAATTGATGGAGGCCAATATACATAAGGGCGCATGCAGATGGTACCCGGGTTTTATCTCCTTCGTGAAGATTGGTGATCAATATTCGGGGACGAAGGCCGACAACTACACATGTAGGCATCGAAAGGAGTTTGATCTAGTCGGTTCATGCAAGGGGATCTTGCGGTTTCTACATCCGGGGACGGAGGCCGACGGCTACGCATGTATGGATTAATGGGAGTTTCATCTTGTCGGTTTATGCAAGGGGATCTTGCGCGCAAGGGGATCTCGCGTGCAAGGAGAGATCTTGCAGTTATTACTCCGTGGGGCTGATTGGGATCACCCAGTGCGGTTTGTATTGAGGGGGAGTGTGTTCCTTCCAATGATGCAATATTAGTGATTGTAATCGTTATTTGATATAGTGGAGTAATCTGATTTTCTGGGTGTGGCCCTGCAGAGTAGGTGTGCACACCAAACTATGTAACCAAGTTTTGGGTGTTCTTGTGTTTTCTGCATATGCTTTTATGGTTTAGTTGATTGATTCTTAGGTACTGATCTAACAATACCAAAAAGGGGTAATGACTCAAAACACCCTTAATGAATCCCTCAAATTTACTTACGTATCAAAAAATTATTTGCATCACGTGACAAATCCAAATCCTTAAATTTTAAAATAATCAAAATACCTATTCTCTTTTCTTCGATTATTATTGTTTTTCTTCTTCTTTGAGCTTGAGGTGAAAGTTGTTATGGTTATTGTTGTTGAAATATGCTTCAAACTTGTTTTTTGGGCTTGATACGGCCGTGCCAAGTTCTGCATAGACTTGCAAGTTCCCAAAAACTTCCAGTTGATTTTCACAGCTTCGACACGGTCGTGCAGAGCTCGGCACGGCCGCGTACAGCAAACAAAGCTGTGCATCCATCTTTCGCAAGTATGACATAACCGTGCTGATTCCTGCACGACTATATCGACTCTAGACGGGTCAGACTCGTTTATTTGAGTAAGGTTTTGATCTAAAACCTAATCTAATTAGACGTCTGAGATTCTACATGATCCTTAAGACTGTTTAAACCATTCCTAAGGTTTATTTTTGGAAGAGCAAAGAGAAAAAGAATCCATTGCGTGCTGTCATCAAGTCCCTTCTTCCTCGCGCGTCTTGGAGCTCTAGGTCATGATTTGGTGAGTGAGTTCTTGTGATTATTGGCCTAGTTAGCCCACTAACTTGGGCACACTTTTAATTTTGATGATGACAAACAAGTCATTTGGTACTAATAATTTCTTGAAGTGATTTCAGGGTCAATTATGCAAAAGAAATTATGTGCGCAAAAGAGAAGATAATGTGTGGATAATTATTTGTGCAAAATAAATTTAAAAGAGTCCTCTTCATCAAGAATTATCCATGATTCATGAAGATTGAAGATTTGATTGGACTCAAAAAGAGTTCTTATCTAAAAAAGAGTCCTCTTTAAGAAGACAAACAAAGCTTCATCAAACACCCCATTGCCACAAGCTTCATCCAAAGGGGCTGAAGAAAACTCATAGCTTTATGAATTTCGAAGAGATTCTAGTAAGTTACAAGCCAAGTCTCAAAGCCTATAAGATTACCTACAACCATAGTAACAAGTCTCAAGCTAAATGATCCAGTGGTCAAATAATTTCTTGTATCTAAAGCCAAGGATTCAACTCTATTGCTTCTTCACAAGTCTCGGTAAGGTTATTGGTCCTTCAGCAAGTAAGGGCTATTGTGTCGGACTCATTAGGCCAACACACCATCTTGCTTGATGGCTTAAGTTGAAGAGCCCCAAGTCACGCACGTCATCAACAAGGCAAGAAGCACGGGCCACTCTCACTGGGAGCACCACACCATAGCCATCGTTGGCTTATGCTACAGAGGCCCAAGTCACGCAACCCATTGACAAGCGAGAAATCACGATCCACACTTGCTCGGAGACTGCACCACAGCTGTTGCTGGCGCTTGGCTCATGTGCTTGCATAGTGCACATCACATAACTCGTGCACTGTGACAAAGAGCGATTCTAACCGAGTGGAGTGTGGCCATCATTGAGTCTAACCGCTGATTCCAATGAGCCATCACAACCTACTTTGCATATAGACGCAGTTTAGACAGATTTACGCAGTCAAATTTAGAAGCCCATATATTTTGTTCCAGACATCGAATTTGTGAACCGTTTACGCCTACGTGACCACGATCTCACATACTTCATCAAGGTTATATTTTTTGGTTTTTACTACAGTATTAATAAATTTTGTTTTTGTTTTTGTGAGATCATATTGTGAATAGCTTTACTCAAAATCTATTTATCTGCTTCAACTTTTGAACAATATCTTGTACGGTGTGATCACTGCCCGGAAGTGTGATCTGATTTTTTTTCTCTTTTAGTTATAAAAGAGGGTGAAAGCCTCAAAGGTTTTGTGGTCGGAGTAGAGGTGAGGAGCCTAGTCGAGGAGCCACTCTGTTAAATATATTTGTTCTTGCATATCTATGATCTTGTGCTTATATTTTTAATTTATGCCATACACCGTATTTCACCCCCCAGGCTATTTTTCAGTTATTTCTTTTGAAATTCATTGTAATATTCTTCTTGGGATTCTTCTTTTTTGTTGATGGATTATTTGTGAGAGTTTTGAGTTTCTTCTCTTTTGGTGAGATTTGAGATCTCCTTTGTGTTGGAAACTCACAACTCCTCATAAGGTTTTGATAAAACAAACATTTATATGTGTATATTAACTTTATCTATGCAGATTTTATATACACTCCCAGATAAGATAATCATCAGACAACTTATTGCAAGAAACATCAAGCACAAGACGGCGCATATCAATGAAATAGTTGTAACTTATGATGTATGATGTAATGTTAATTTTCTTTCATGCATATACTTAGAATGTAAAAGCCTAGATGATGATCTATCTTGGTCCGTCCTCAAAAAATGTAGTCAAAGACCAAATTGGTCGACCAATGACCATTACTGGTCGACCAATATCTGCCTCCAGAAATTCAGAAAATTCTAAATTTTCCCAGACCTATTTTTAAGTCATTTGGATCATTTTGTAAAAGTTCAATTTTTGAAATTTTGTTCGACCAATTAGGTTGACTAGTCGAACAATAAGTTACCAGTCACTTATTCTTTCCTGACAGTTATTTAATCATTTAATTTTTTGATTGATTTTTTAATTAATTTATCAGTTTAATAAATGATCAAAATTAGTTTTTCAACCACCCCAAATAGACAGAATTATGCCAGGTTTTGTCAGTTTTGGCAGATTTTGGCGGTTAGTTTTGTCTATTTGTGAAACAGTGTCTCAACAGTCAAATTCCTAAACTGGCGGAAATATTGGTCGACCAATGACGAATTCTAGTCGACCAATTTGGACAAAAACGGCTCAGAATTTTTTGAAAATTTAGACAGTTGTTAAACTGCTAGAAACTACCCTTTTGGCCCATAAATAGACCCCAAGACCTCTTCTAAACACCCGAAATAATTCTATCTTTCCCCCTATCCTTAAGTGTTCTTTATCTCTCTAGAAAGAGAGTAAATTTTAGATTTCATTGCGGAACCTCTGCCTAAATTTTTCCTCATTAAGAAGTTCATTCTCCAAGTATGTTCTACCATCAATTCTTACCCAGAACCTTGTAGATTCCATCACTAACCTTCATTATAATTCTCACATTACCACGGCTATATGTGATATTGTTTCATACTCTTTCTTTTCTTTATTTGGTGAATCTCTTGTTGAAGAGATTGTACAAGTTTGGAACACGTGGAATGTTGGCATCTTTGTATGTTGATTACTTACAGGGAGCAAGTATTATAGTGGATTGAAATCTCTACGGGGTAGTGGACTGGACGTAGGATCACAAGGATCCGAACCAGAATAAATCTCTGTGTTTGCGCTTGCTATTTTCTAAATTGTGTTATTTACTTCCGCATTCTTATTGCAATTTTTTAGCTACTTTTAATTTTGCATTTCATCGTGATATACACTATTCATCCCCCTCTTGTGTATTTGGTGTGCTAGGGGATCCAACACTTTGGGTTTGGTGAGATGAGTTTGAACTCCACGTTAGGAGTTGTTGGCGCTCTCTTATATTGAAGAAGATTGAAGGAGTCGGGTGTAATTCTCTCTAATCCTATTAGTGAAAACCGTCATCATGAAGCTAGATGTAGGCACCGTTAGCTAGTCGAACCAGGTTAAACTCTGTGTCACATGATTTATTGGTTTCCCGTGTTTGTTACTTTTTATCTTTTTTGTTTTGGTTGGATTGTGTTGTTATGGTTAATCTCTTAAAGATCGATGCATAGAGATTATTGGATAGCTATTCACCGGGGGGCTTCTGCTGGTCATAATCTGGTCGTGTTTTTCCCAACAAATGATATTAGAGCGTTCAGGATGTCAGAGGTTACACAATGGCAGAGACATTTTCAACAACTTTGTACAATATCGAAAAATTTACAAGTAAGAATAGCTTCACTCTGTAGTGCATGAGGGTGAAGGCAATGCTCAAGCACGAGTGTCTATACATGATAGTCTTTGAGAAGAAATCTATTCCAGAGTATGTTACACACTTTGCGAGATCAGAGCTAGAGATGAAAGCCTACAACGCTATTTAGATTGCCATATCAGACAAAGTATTTTGCAAGGTTACAAAAGAGGAAACTACAGAGTCATTGTGAAAAAAGCTTGAATTTATGTATGTGAGAAAATCATTCACAGGGAGCCTGAGAAATTGTTCATGCTCGGGATGAAAGAGGGGACATCGTTACAGGATCATCTTAATCAACTGAATCAGTTGGTACTGGATTTTTCAAGTGATGGAAGAGTATGTAAGTGATGAGTACCAAGCAATTTGATTGATATGTTTTTAACTGAGGTGTATCCATACTTTGTCGAGATCATGACACAAGGGAAGGACAAAATCCCCTTCGAAGAGGTCGAGGCAGCTCTATGCTTACATGAGCATAAGAAGAAGGTGTCAAGAGGCGACACACGTACTAATGATCAGGATGTAGCTCTCTTTGCGGGTCTCCATGGTGGGCAATCCAAATGAGGTTCCAAGACAGGGAGACCCAAGTTCAAGTGTCAAGGTGGTAACGACCAAGCATGCCATTATTCTAAGAAATTAGGACATTGGAAGAATAAGTTCCCATAGTTGAAGGTTAAAGGTAAAGAATCTGCTTAGCCCATAGCAGCGTTTTGTGGTGTATGCATAGAAGCTGATAATGGAGAGAAACTGGCCATGTCTTCCTTGGAAGACCATCGGGCTTCATGGATTCTTGATTCAGGATGTGATTCACATATGACTCCACTGCGGAGTCATTTTATGGCATACACTCCTAGAGATGGACAAAAACGTATACATGGGGAATGAAGCTATGTATAGAACGGTAGGGATCGGCATAGTGGGGTTCAAGATGCAGGATGGATCTATTCAAACACTCACAGGTGTTAGGCATGTACCAGATTTGCAGCAGAATCTTATTTCGATTGGAGCCTTGACTGGTATGGGATGTAGGGGTGGTGCTCAAAGAGAGTGATACGGGTGTCCAGGGGAGGCTGTTTTGTGATGGCAGTAAAGAAGATTGGAAACCTTTATAAGCTTCAGGGTCAGAACGATGTTGAGTCAGAGATCTGGTACACCAGAGAGCTCCAGTGGAGGAGTGTTTGGGACTCATATGGATGTCGTAACAGAGAAGCGAGGTCTGTAACATGATGTGATATATACGGTGTGCAGTGAGGGATCGCCAAGTGATGGAGTTCAGGTTATATCCCATTGTTTGTTCAACTCCCACTACTACATACCCGGCTTTCGGCCACGAATAAATCTGTGGCTGAAAACCGGGTTTCCGGCGTGGCTGAAACGGTATGGCCATGGAAAAAAATTCCGTGGTCGAAAATCCATTGCCGATACCATAGTCGCTAATACCCCCTTTGCCCACGGACTCTTCAGTGGCCGATAATCTGCCACGGGTTAACGACCACGAATGTCCATGGCTGATAATCCAAATAAAAAACAATATAAAAGTATCCGCCATGAACAAATCCATGGCAGATACCTATTTAAGGCCACGGCAAAGTCCATGGGCGATATGTATAGGTCACGGATACTAGGCACGAAGCTGACGTAATCCGTGCACACAAACCGTGGGCGAAAACTATCGGCAACGGACTTTTCCGTGGCCATAAATACGTATCAGCCACGAATTTATCAGTGGCCGTTAGATATTGGCCACGGATTTAATGCACAAAATTGTCAATTTCATGCACATAATCCGTTGCCAATATGTAATGGCCACGGACTTTTCTGTGGCCATATCGTGCTATCAGCCACGGATTTGTCTGTGGCTGATAGTATAAAATGTTTTTTTAAAAAATTGTAGTATTATCTACATTCAATATACAATATTGTATAGCAAACAAATATGTACATGTATATACAACAAAATAAAGAAAACAAATATTAAAAAGGAAATGCAAACATTTAATGTAAAAAATGTATCAATATATTATACATATCCAACGGCCGTAGTTTAAAAGTAAGTTTATGACACTATTAAAAAATAAATTATACATATCCATTACCATCGCCGCATCCCCATCCCCATGCCCGCACCATTGCTATCGATCGCCTCGCCATCACCATCATCAAACGCCTCCATCGTCTCCATCGCCATCGCCTCCATCGCCATTGCTGTTATCGATTGCCACCGCCATCACCCAAATCCCTCTCCCATCGCCATCGCCATCGCCATCGCAACCCTCAGGTCCTGAAGGACCATCATTGCCATTCCCGCCCTCGCTAGGTTGACCCTGCCAAAAAATATTAAGTTAGAATGTAAAGCAAATAAAATAATAAGCGAGAATAAACAGAAACACTTATAAAATTTAAGTTTGACATGAAACACTTCATAATTTGAGTTGCCCATAAACCAAGCGTGAAATTGAGTGCACGTGTGACCCGGCCGAAAGCGAAGGTTACATACGTGCTTTGGGTAGATTCTACACAAAGCTCTGGGCAGACTCTGCCCAGAAAATTGGGCAGAATTCTGCCCAGTTTATGGGCAGAGTATGCCCAGAAAACTGGGTAGAAAGTGTGCCCAGTTTTGGGCAGACTTCTGTCCAGTTTTCTGGGCAGAAGTCTGCCTAGTTCACTCCTACACCGATCCCCATTCCTCTTACCATCCCTTCCCACACGCTCTCTCGAACCCTAACCCTATGGTACAAAACGAACGGAGGAGGAGACGAAACCCTAACCCTAATTTCCTAAAGTTTACAACTTGGAATTGAATTAGAGCATCTCCAACCCTCCCCTTCAAAAACCCCCTTCAAAATGGAATATTCCTCAAATATTCCATTTTGAAGATGAGCAACTGCAACCATCCCCCTTCAAATCATATTTTATCATAGTTAGTTATCTTTAAATAATGATAAAATATTACTTTTGAAAATGAGTTAATCTAATAATTTCTTTATTTATTAAAGAAATTTATAAATAATATATGTCATGCCCCGCTTCCCAAAACTACGGAGGCGAAGCGTGACTAAGGCCCGCTTGGGCCGGAGCTGTGAAGCTCGGACCCAATAAGCGTCTGTAAGGGGGGTACCATCTTAAAAATTTCAGGTTCTTGCATTAATAAGATTCAGACCAACGGAAAGTACAGAAAGAAAATGGCATTCATTAATATGGAGAGATAATATCACACGAGTACAATAGTCTAAAAAGAGGAGCCTAAGCATGGCAACAAACTACCAAAAGAGAGCAAACTAAAAGTAGTAACCTCTGAAAGGCAGCGACGGAAAAGACCCCAAGGTCTGGTCCTCGTCAGACACGTAATCTGGGTCGACGTCCTCGGGCTCCACGTACTCCAGTGAGTCTGCCTCGTCCACGAACTCCGGCTCGACACCTGACGTACAGCACCCAAGAGAAAAGGAACTGTACGTCAGGTAAAGTCTACATAGAAATGATAGACTCTACTGGTTAATTAACATGCTGAGGTTATACATGACAAGTATAGAAAGTAAACGGAGAAGGAAAGTAAAACGTATCAAGCAGTAGCCGTAGCGTGTGCTACTGACTACGGGACTAACCTAAACGGGTCAAGACAAGACAGGACAAGACAAGACGGGACAAGACACGTGTGACTCGAAGGGTTCATGCCTTACAGTTCGAGGGGGATCAGACCCTCTCCCCGTGTGCATGCTCAACCCTACCCCAACCCAAGTGCTCAGGACAAGAAGGTACATGGATCACTCTCACTGGGAGAGCATCCGAAACGCCCAGAGGCTTTTTGTGTAACGGGGATCACTCTCACATGGAGAGCATCCGAAACGCCCGGAGGCTTTTTGTATTACAGGGGTCACTCTCACGTGGAGAGCATCCGAAACACCTGGAGGCTTTTTGTATAACAGGGATCACTCTCGCATGGAGAGCATCCGAAACACCCAGAGGTTTTTTGTGTAACAGGACATGACGTGACATGCAAGGAATTGTTATTCTAGGGGGTCCACACGCACGCACACACAGGAAAACCCTAAGGTGTCAATTGTTGTTGTTGCGCTTAGACTTCGTCGTCAAGTCTAAGCTGTCAACGGGGTCCCGGACGCTATCATTTCACGTCCAGTTCTCTTTGTTCACCTTTTAACAGTTCTAAGAGTCTTTGGCCTAAACACGGCTGAAGGTACAAGTGAGTACACTTGCCTGCGGTGGCGAGTGCGTCGTCTATCCGGAGCGTCCCGTCAAAGCGTCGCGTCGGCGATAGTCTATCTGAAACAGGATCAGGGCGATGTCAGATCACACTTTTTGGTCAATCCTATTATGATTCGTTTCTAAATTTGGCGGGACTACCCTAACAGTCATAAAGTCATGTTTTGATGTTTTGTTCAGTCTAGATCGACGACTATCCTATGTGCACAGAAATTCAGTCCATTCGTCAATGTCTAATGTTGGTCAATATTTTAAAAGAGCAGAAATGAAATTTAATTATCGTTGATGACTTTTAGATTAGGTTTCAGTTTTCTATGGTGTGGGTTTCTACGAGTGAGAGGGACCAACCTAGTTCGACGGTTACGTGGGAATCGGTGTCGGATCTGGGAACGGCAATGGTTCGCATTGCCTTCGCTCCGGTTCCTCGACTGCAGTAGCGCATATATATCTGCGTCATAAGATATATTGTCAAGTCAGAAATTCTTAACTAACAATATATATAACACCATATATGCTACATCTGTTTCAAATACTAAAATTTTTGATACTAACTATCATATACTTTTCATATTCATACTTATAAAACCAAACTTGTATAAATATACATGTCTGTTATAATTATTTCACTATAAAAATAAATAACTGTTATAAACGGGCTTTGGAGGCCCAACCCGTTAGTGGGTATCCACCCATTATGTAACCCTATTACTATAAATACAAGGCTACGGGGTTCCGTAGCCGCCATGGTTTACAACACGTTATCAGCACGCTCGAGGCTGAGCCGAACCCCTGCCGACGGACGAACGCGACGCGAACGAGCTTCCTTCACCGAACGTCGCTAGATCCGGCGGGTAGGATCTAGAGGTAATTCTTTTCCCTAGATCTAAATTCGTATGCGCATATGTCTAGATCCAAAATTCTTGGATCGATTGTTTAATGAAAATCAAAGTTTTTATTGATTAAAAATCAACTTTTTACAATAAAAACGCTTTTTTGGAGATTAAAAATGGATTTTTTCCACTAAAAATTGGATTTTTATCCCCAAAACCATTAAACCCTAGGGGATCTTCTCGCCGGAACGCGAATCCCCCCCAAAAACTCGCGCGAAAACCCCCCGCCCGCCGCCCAAAGCAGCGGAACCCCCCCCACCCCGCCGTTGCTAACGGCGGGCGCCCGACCCGCCGCCGGCAGCGGCGGGCGGCCCCGCCACCGTCGGCGGCGGGCGGCCCCGCCGCCTGCGACGGCGGGCCAGACCTGCCGCCTGCGGCGGCTGGCGGCCCCGCCGCTCCCAGCGACGGCGGGCCAGACCCGCCCCTGTGGCGGCGGGTGACCCCGCCGCCTTCCGCGGCCGGCCAGACCCGCCGCCTGCAGCGGCGGGAGCCACCCCCCGCCGCCCGCAGCGGCGGGCCCCCATCCCCCCCCCCCCCGACGCCGGTAGCGGCGGGCCCCCAACCCCCCCGGCAGCCGCTCGTATCGCCCCCCCACCCCCCCCCCCCCCCCCCCCCCCCCCCCGTGCGCGCTCATGCCCGGAAACCCTAGCCGCCTGAAGCGGCAATCCGCGCGACTAAAAACCCTAACTAGGGTTTCACCCCGAAAATTCACTATTTTCAAACGATTTTCAGATTTAAATTCGATTTTCCTTCGCTATAATCTGATTAATGCTTTATAAATCATCGAAATTTTTTCTTGGATTATTTGATTATTACACGTTTAATAATTAGGAAGATCCTGCGACCGCTCTGCCGTTAGTTCACTAACCTAACGGTGTATGACGTTGCCCAGTGGTCCAATAATTATTAAACGAAAAATTTTCATTTCCATTATAAAATTTCTGTGATGATTAAATACATGTGTAGAAATTTATATGCCTGCCGCATATTTAATGACTCTGTGATGTACATTTTTATTTAGCATGCTAAAATCACTATGACATAGTTTAATGCCTGTAGCAAAACTATATGTCTGCGATAAGATTATTGAAATGCCTGCAGCATATAAATAGCATGTGTATACATCATACTTGTTTCAATTTTGGTTAATTGAGCACAACTTTTTAGTTTACTAGATTTACATTATATGTATGATGCGCTCATGATATGACAACATTTTATGTCAACAAACCAATAATGTTTTCAATAAGTTTAACATCATATCCTAGTTGACAAAATGAACCTGGAGTTCAAACCCAAAACGAACTTGAAGTTCAAAATCAAATCAATAGTCAACACCCTTTCACACTAATAAAATTTAACAAGTACGAGGGATTATACGAAAAACATTTATGTGTTTTCTTTTAGAAATACGCATTTCTCGGTAAATAGATCTCTCAGATCTATGGTTTGTATAAACCAATATTGACACCAGCAGTTGTCATAACACCACCGAACTCTTTTAAGTAATCTCACTTTACAAGGTATGATTCTTGAATCTAACCTTATGTTTTAAGCGTACGCCCGAAGTCGTGGCTTAATAGATAAGTGAGAAACTATAAAATTCGTACCCACGTAATTGTTTCCCCTAGAGTATGATTCTATATCCACACAATACTTGAATGACTCAATAAAAATGGCCTGAAGACCATACTTAAGTTTTCAAATAGACTTTTAAAAGTCTCTCATAAATTAGAAAGTAGAAATATAGAAACTAACTCATTTCCCTTGTATATGTCCACTTTGTAAGACCAATAATCATTCTTCCTTATAAACGACAATAAGGAAGACTGAAAACAGGGGAAGTCTTGAACAAAATGAGAAAGGGAAGATATGATGTACCTCGATACGGAGTATGCAATGGCAACCCAATATCAGACCAGAAGTTCTGACAAGACCCGTAATGCTTTTTACAAAATGAATGGGCATTAACGTATGCCATATAAAAATATATACATATCTAGTCTAAACGACGAAAGTCAAATTGACTGTATGTATATTTCGCTACTCCCCGAGGATAAATAAATTTTGATCAAAATTTGATCTGTTGTCAAAATATGAGTCTAAAATGAGCACAATTGTGGACGTATATTTTATAGAGCACACATCATACTATGAAACTTGTTGCTCTAACATAATTATCAGTAGTATTCTCTTGCAGTATATATGTGCTTTTTACGCATTTTATTTTACTGTAAATGATTTGCCATCCTGAATACTCCTAAAACGAGGATGTCATGTACTCTCTGAAACTTATAAAGTTTCAAAGGATATTCATCAAAATGAAATCCCTAATGACTCAAGAAACCAATAAAGCCTGAAGCTTTATCCAATTATGATCCGCATAATAGTCATTGTGAAGATGTAATCCTTCACAGTTTGAACAGAGTTCACCTATTACCAGGACAAAATTAACTTGAGCATTTTAATGGACGTTCAAAAGTCCCACATAAATTCGAACAGAGGAATTAATTTGGAACACCAGAAGTGTCCAGAATCGACCAACTTTGGATCGATGTCACCCTGGATTGATGATGCAAGACATCATTAACCAGACGAACCCGAAGATTCTTCATAAAAAAGGGTGAAACTCTCATTATCCCATTCAAAAGGGAAAGATGATTACGAGATCATCTCCATTCACGTGGACATTGACTCTCCTCACTTCCTCAAACGAATTTAAAATGATATACTATCATTAGAAGAATGAGACCTTTAGGCCTCTTGAGAGTATTTGAGGGATAAAAGTGGACTCACACGCTCCCTTCATATGGCTAATGATGTACCTTAGAGTACTCATCTATATATCCTCTTTAAATGGTCATAATCAAAACCTTGTTATCCAACCGCAGTACAGATTATTGTTAATCACAACGGACATATTACATTACTGGGATATTGGTTGGGCTTTTACTTACCCTCATACCACCCTCAAAAATGCCGCAGTGGAACTTATTCATCAGGACTAACCCTCCTAGATGAATATGTTCCGAGATCCCCAAACGGGGGAGGCATTAGAGCACATCTTATAGATGGAGCCTTGACGGGTTCATATCCCTAGTTCTATGCTCAACTTCATTGAAGTCGAACTTATTGCAGATTTTTGGGATAACACTGGGAAATCAATTTAACAACTGGAAGAAAATTGAACACCCTGAAGCTTTGTGTTCACACCCAAAAATGAGTTATATGTAAATCATTAAAATGATTTAAACGGATTACTTGTCCACTAGAAATCCAGTTGTATGTGACCACGTGGGAGCATGCAAACCATCAGAACGCCTCCTTATAAACTATTTATATGAGCCTGATCACCTCATATAAACATTTTCCGAGAACCCCTAACAGGGGAAGCGTTTAGTGCACATCTTATCGATGGAGTCATGATGAGTATACATCCCCATATCACCACTATGGACCATTTAAAACATTAATACTTATGATCTGATTATCATGAATAGTGATGAGATCCTGAAGATCCACACTTATGAAACTGTTAAACAGTTATCAGACATAGCTACTGACAATATAAATATTGTCAAATTCACACATCCATGCTACTAAAAATCCAGCTAGGATTGACATACCAACTATAATGGATGCAATCTACCAGTAGCAGAAGTGGATATCCTCAATGGATGAGAGGACATACCACGAGACCATAAAACAATACCACCACAGGAAAGTGAGCTCATCTCCATATCCTCTCCCTTTCCAGAACCTCCAGAAGAGATAAATCTGGAATAAATTGAATAATGTACGTACACGGAGAGGTATTTGGATAAAACACACTTGTCGACAATTACTCACATTTCATTTTGCCATTGATATCGTTCACAATCTCCGTTTCCTGAAGCAAACGCAGAAATTTGGCCAAATTATGTGAAACGAGGCAATAATAAGTTGAGCTGGACTCACTTATGAAATGTGAAGTGTTTGGACCTGAAGTCCTGATATTAAAAGATATCAAACCTGTGGGCTATCGAGTATTGTATAAAAAATAAAATCGTATGCTATAAGCAAAACGCTATAGCTTAAAGGTTTATTTCGCAGAAACCAGGAAGTAACCATGTAAGATGAGCTTAACTCACTTACAAAATTATTTGAACTGATGCATTAGGCTCCTTGGTCATAGTTGCGAAAACCATACGATTGCAGAGATAATTTTAGGCTATGTTGATATGGATGATGTGACAACATACCCTTATGAATAATCATCCCGAAGATGAAACCATCATCCCGAAGATGAAACCATCATCCCGAAGATGAAACCATCATCCCGAAGATGAAACCAGCATCCCGAAGATGAATAATCATCCCGAAGATGAAACCATCATCCTGAAGATGAATAATCATCCTGAAGATGAAACCATCATCCTGAATATGAATAATCATCCAGAAGATGAATAATCATCCAGCAGATGAATTACCATCCAGAAGATGAAATTATCATCCAGTCGATGAAGAAACATGGAAAATTGCAATTCACCAATACACCTACTGGTTGTATGGATCCACATTAAGACCCCTTCCATTCGCTGGAAGAGGGGAAGGATATCCTAGGTCCTAAAGTGCCTTACTCAAGTGTCTTTTGTACACTCCTTTATCTGGCAGTAAACCCTTTAACCAGATACATTGCAGCGCCTGCATCGCACCACTGGACCAATGATATGTAGCTTCTGCGCTACCTCCAAGGGTCAAGGATCATCCAACATGTTAAATGTATTTGCAGATACAGGTTACAGATCATCGCGATGACTGCAACAAAGAAGCGACCAACTCCTGGAGACCAGCAAAGCATGCTTCCATGGCAACATCAATCCCACCATCCCGAGAGGCTCATTAATCCAAGAAGCAAATCATAAGTACGCACAGCCAGGTCCTGCAGTACCTCGCAGACATAGTGACGACTGGGTCAGAGACGTGGTGCTACCTACCGAGTCTGCAGACCACTCCTCTTCAGAAGAGATCCCTCAGATTCAGTAGCTGCCATAGATGAGTGATACTTGTATAGATGAGCGATGTCTTGTATAGGTGAGCGATGCCTTGTACTTTGTACTTATTATCGGAACACTGTAAGAGATTGATGTATAGTTGCCTAGGAGATCTGCAAGCCTGCAGCTTGTACAGATCAGGGGGAGTCAAATCTATTGTTGTACTCTTTTCCCTTGGCTATTGGTTTTTCCCACTGGGTTTTCCATAGCTAAAGGTTTTAATGAGGCAACCTCATTGACTCTGGATCCAGAAGTATCCACCCCCTAAATACTCCCACTAATCAGGGGAAGTTACGGAAACTGTACTCTTTTTCCTTGGCTATTGGTTTTTCCCACTGGGTTTTCCATAGCTAATGGTTTTAACGAGGCAGTTATCCCTAACTTAGGATCCAGAAGTATCCACCTCTAGTGATATCCATCAATCAGGGGAAGTTACAGAGACTTGTACTCTTTTCCCCTAGCCATTGGTTTTTCCCACTGGGTTTTCCTTGGCAAAGGTTTTAACGAGGCAAGTACTCTTAAACTTGGGATCCAAAAGTATCCATAGACCCATGATCAGATAAGCTCTATGAACCCTGAAACGTTCATCACGGCTTACAACAATGGATGGATAAGGGGAAGTGTTATAAACGGGCTTTGGAGGCCCAACCCGTTAGTGGGTATCCACCCATTATATAACCCTATTACTATAAATACAGGGCTACGGGATTCCGTAGCCGCCATGGTTTACAACAATATCAACCTATGTTTAGAAGGGTGTACTAACATGTAATGAGTACTAACCTACTGTATTGGTAACATCTGGCATCAAAAATGTGTTAACAACTAACGGTGCCTTAACTTATTTTATAAATCTTAATATTATATCTTAATTGATCACTTAGGACATTTATTCCAGTGCGAATGAATGCGAAAATCCATTGGTGAATTCGATGTAAATGTAACATGCCATCTGAGCTAGGGGGTGACATTTGTGTGTGGGTTGCATAGTACATGAGCTGTAATGGTTAATCACTTGCTGTTTTTGAATTGTTCATTCGAGCTTGTGTGCACGTTTCTTTTTGTTCATGAACTCACAATTTATACATGTATATAACCTACCAACTGTCCTCATACACTACTGTTCACAAGCATGAATGCTAACAAAACTTTATAAAATCATAACTTAATATATATATTACTGTTCAATCATGCACTTACCTATTGGTTCGCCTTCGTCGTTGCGTTCTTTGTTTGCATGTGACGGTATCAACGGTGACGAGGGCGGCGCGAAGGCGGAGGCTGCGGCGTGGAGGGCTGATAGAGAAGGGGCAGCTGCTGGGTTGCTCGGCGGTGGCACGTGTAGGGGACGGTGGCCGGAAGCCTTAAAGAGGAGAGGTCTGCAGTTCACCGGAGGGGACGGCAGCAATGAGGTGGCCGGCGACGTGTCTTGTTACCGGAGAGGAGGACATGAGGAATGGCACGGCATGGCTTCGGCCTTGGGGATGAAGCGAGGGGGTAGGAGAAAACACAGGTGTGGGTCTTGGCCTTGGGAAGGTGGCCGGCGTGCTATAGTTCGGGGAAAGGAGATGAGTGGCTGTGTTACGCGTGAGAGACGAAGAGGCCGGAGGAGGGTCGAACTGGGCAGAGGTAGTTCGGATGCGGGGGGAGGTCGTGATCTCGGCCTGGGGGAAAGGTCTTGGCTACACGGAGATGAAGAGGTGACGCGGGGACGAGGTGGCCGGTGCCTGTGGTTTGGGTCGTGCACGGAAGAGCCGGCGGCATGGGCGATTTCGGAGGAAGAACAAAGAGATGGGGAAGATGCGCACGGGCGTGGCTGAGAAAAGGTCGGACTGGGGTTGGCTTGGTTGCGTGAAATCCTTATTGTAGTATAGTCTCCTGTAGATTTTGTTTGGGTTCTGATTTTTGTGTACACATGAGAGCAAAAAAATGTTAGGCCTGAGTTCTCTTTAGATTGTGCAGCTGAGAGCCTAGAGCTTAGGGTTGCTATGAGCTTTAGGAATTTGGATTGGCTCAACATGTGAAGGGTATAGAGGATTTGTTTGGGGTTTCTAAAAAAATTGCCCTAGGGTTTGTTTTGAGTAGGTTATGGGAGAGATGGGATAGAGAACATGGGGGAGAGGGAAGATGACGTGGGAGAGAGGGGATAGGGTCAGTTATGATATGGGATAGGGCTGAATAATAATAGTTAGAGATTTAGATTTAAGTTTGATTTTAACAGATTGATTTTCTTAAGGATTTGATTTGATTTGTTTATTGTACCGGGTCCCATCGTGAATTTTGAAAAAAAAATCTGATTTTAAACCAAGAGACTCACAGTCAACCAATAACCATTGAATGCATTTGAAAACTAATATAACTAAGATCTTTCATATTGATTTAGCTGTGACATATTTAAAGTGAAATGACAGTTTACATCTCATCTCTTATGATTTCATCGTATTGATGGCTATATATGAATACCATGCATTCTACTCGTGTCTAATTAACTCCTTCATGATTAACTCAAGAGTTAAAACTATTCTGCAAAAATATTATTTAATGGATATTAATAGAAGTTTAAAAAATGTATCTCATTCACATACACCTATTTTATTAACTCCAATCTAGATCACATGGAAAAAAAGGTTTTAATAATGATAATGATGTCATAGCAAATTGGCTCCTCGACGTCCAAAAATTACAAAGAAAATATCGGGGCGCTCGTACCTCCGAGGGAATAGTGAATACGGGGTCCGGTCACGTGCTTGGCCTACCGAAATCAAAAATAAAAAATAAATTACGTAAATACTCATATAGTTCGAATTACGTGCAAAAATACGAACGGTCGGAAAGCGGCCGTTACATTCTACTCACCTTAGAAATGATTCCGCCCTTGGAATCACTTGTAATAATAATAATAATATCTAAAAGCACATATGCATGCAAAACTCCCATTTACCACATAATGATTGCTAATCCTATAACTTTAAACATCGTTCCTCAAATAATCCATCATAACTCTTCTCTCCACTGAATAAGCTACAACTAGAAACACACCCTATCATTTGTCTATAGAGCTACATTACCGTGTACAAATCAACGATCATCTCGTCTCCAATATATCATCTATCATATCGACTCATAAATCTAATCTCTATCATTAATGAACCATCGAACCACATCTATCCTTACCCCTATCATCTAATCTCCTAATCATAATAAATCCGTGTTCATAACATCTCATTCATCTTTACACGTCGCGCTATCTCCAATGTCTTCTATTCTCAACTTAATAATCAAACCTTGACGCTTTAAATGTTCTCCTCATTCTCATGATCACCCTACCTATACTACACTTTCCTAGCTACTCTATCTACCACTCGTCTAAGTTTCGGGTGCAATAAGTACTCATCTCCATGTGTACAATTTCATCCAACCAGAGTTCTCCATTGAGTCCGTCATACATCGGTATTGTAAATAAGTCTTGGACACCTCGTTATTTTCATCTTAAAGAAATCTAATCTAATATCTTTGTGTTCAAAATCAACCAATCATCTCTACGACAGATCTCACCTCACTCTAAGCCGACCCGCAAACATAATCCTATAGTAATAATAACCTGTTCTAATAATATAACAACAATAAAAATAACACTTCAAAGTGGGAAGAAGGGGAAAGAAATTTTAAGACCAAAGACATATTTTAAAAATAACACGTGGGAAAACGTGTGGAGTTGTGGTAATGGATGAGGGAAGATAGGTGATTTGTGATCTTGTGAGCTAGTTTCAAAAACTTTAAAGATTTGGTTTAAAAGAAAACATAGTGCTTGTTTTGTAAATAAAAATAAGTTTATACAAAGATGTTTTTTTAATATATGCGCACGATGAACATAGAACTGATATATATATATATATTAAAGTTCTCTTTAGTTTAGAAAAAATTCTAAAAATACGTATAGTAAGTGGTTAGAAATAAATTTTGTAGTTTAGAAAAGAATACTATATATATATATATTGATTTATCAAAATGATAACAAGTTATTTTTAAAAAAAGCTGAAATACAAAAGATACCGGTTAGAAATGTTTACAAGATATTAACTTAAAAATTACGACCAAGGAGGTTTCAAAATTCAAGAAAGAACTTTAATTCAACCGAAAAGCAAGAAATTTAAATATTTAATAAGGGTTTTCAAAGAGGTTAAACTGTGCGAAGAATTTAATAATGAATTTCGAAAATACTTTTAGAGGAAGACAGGATGCAATGGGGAAAGCTTCGAATAATTAACGATAATCGTCATGAAGCGATCACGTGAATCGGGGGAAAGGAAAATGATCGCACGATGACTATGCCTGGGAGATGGTTCAAGAAAGCTACGATGGAACTCTACGGCCGATAACACAAAAGTGTAATGATCAGGAAGGTGCTAGAAATCCGAGATTCCTAATTATCGGGCCGTCTAGAGATCGGGGGAAACTCAACACTAAGACTTCTTAATGAACTAGACTGTAATAGAGAGATATCAGGGAAGGGCCCTAAGAGAATCAAGATTACGTTTTGCTGGGCCCGAAGTCGATGGACCGAGCGAACAACTAATAGAAGGACTCTAATAATCTAATTTGGTCAGAACCGAGTGAGGGGCCACTAGGGTATCCTAAGATGAGTACGTCTAAATCTAAACCAAGGCGTCTGACAATCAAACCTGAACGTCTATCTAAATCTTCCTACTATGTACAACTGGGAAAACCTAATTTAGACTTGTACATGGATATTAAATGAATGCGATACTCTTATTGTTTCGAACTTTTGCATGACCTGCATGGGCCACCACTAAAACCTGTCATGCCCTGCTTCCCAAAACTACGGAGGCGAAGCATGACTAAGGCCCGCTTGGGCCAGAGCTGTGAAGCTCGGACCCAATAAGCGTATGTAAGGGGGGTACCATCTTAAAAATTTCAGGTTCTTGTATTAAAAAGATTCGGAACAACGGAAAGTACAGAAAGAAAATGGCATTCATTAATATAGAGAGATAATATCCAGCGAGTACAAAAGTCTAAAAAGAGGAGCCTAAGCATGGCAACAAACTACCAAAAGAGAGCAAACTAAAAGTACTAACCTCTGAAAGGCAGCGACGAAAAAGACCCCAAGGTTTGGTACTCGTCAGACACGTAATCTGGGTCGATGTCCTTGGGCTCCACGTACTCCGGTGAGTCTGCCTCGTCCACGAACTCCGGCTCGACACCTGACGTATAGCACCCAAGAGAAAAGGAACTGTACGTCAGGTAAAGTCTACACAGAAATTTTAGACTCTACTGCAAGTGTATTTTAATTTAAAGCAACAGTTTACTAGTTGATTAACATGCTGAGGTTAAACATGACAGGTATAGAAAGTAAACAGAGTAGGAAAGTAAAACGCGTCAAGCAGTAGCCGTAGCGTGTGCAACTGACTACGGGACTAACCTAAACGGGTTAGACAAGACAGGACAAGACGAGACGGGACAAGACACGTGTGACTCGAAGGGTTCACGCCTTACGGTTCGAGGGGGTTCAGACCCTCTCCCCGTGCGCACGCTCAACCCTACCCCAACCCAAGTGCTCAGGACAAGAAGGTACATGGATCACTCTCGCTGGGAGAGCATCCGAAACGCCCGGAGGATTTTTGTGTAACAGGGATAACTCTCGCATGGAGAGCATCCGAAACGCCCAGAGGATTTTTGTATAACAGGGATCACTCTCGCGTAGAGAGCATCCGAAACGCCCGGAGGCTTTTTGTGTAACAGAGATCACTCTCGCGTGGAGAGCATCGGAAACGCCCGAAGGCTTTTTGTTTAACAGTGATCACTATCGCATGGAGAGCATCCGAAACGCCCGGAGGCTTTTTGTATAACAGGGATCACTCTCGCGTGGAGAGCATCCGAAACGCCTGGAGGCTTTTTGTGTAACCGGACATGACATGACACGCAAGGAATTGTTATTCTAGTGGGTCCACACGCATGCACACACATGAAACCCCTAAGGTGTCAATTGTTGTTGTTGATGCGCTTAAACTTCGTCGTCAAGTCTAAGCTGTCAAGGGGGTCCCAGACGCTATCATTTCACATTCGGTTCTCTTTGTTCACATTTTAACAGTTCTAAGAGTCTATGGCCTAAACACGGCCGAAGGTACAAGTGAGTACACTTGCCTGCTGTGGCGAGTGCGTCGTCTGTCCAGAGCGTCCCGTCAAAGCGTCGCGTCGGGGATAGTCCGTCTGAAACAGGATCACGACGATGTCAGATCACACTTTTTGGTCAATCCTATTATGGTTCGTTTCTAAATTTGGGGGGACTACCCTAACAGTCATAAAAGTCACGTTTTGATGTTTTGTTCAGTCTAGATCGACGACTATCCTATGTGCACAGAAATTCAGTCCATTCGTTGTTTGCAGGTGACGGTATCAATGATGATAACTTAATAAACATCATAACTTAATATATATATTACTGTTCAATCATGCACTCACCTATTAGTTCGCCTTCGTCGTTGTGTTCTTTGTTTGCAGGTGACGGTATCAACGATGACGAGGGCGGCGTGAAGGTGGAGGCTGCGGTGTGGAGGGCTGATAGAGAAGGGGCAGCGGCTGGGTTGCTCAGCAGTGGTGCGCGGTAGGGGAAGGTGGCCGGAAGAATTGGAGAGGAGAGGCATGTAGTTCGTCGGAGGGGACGGCAGTAATGAGGTGGCCGACGGCGTGTCTTGTTACCGGAGAGGAGGACAGGAGGAAGGGCACTGCAGGACTTCGGCCTTGGGGATGAAGCGAGGGGAAAGTAGAAAATGCCGGCGTGGGTCTTGGCCTTGTGAAGGTGGCGGGCGTGCTGTAGGTCGGTGAAAGGAGATGTGCGGCTGTGTTGCGCGTGAGAGGCAAAGAGGCAGGAGGAGGGTCGAACTGGGCAGAGGGGGTTCGTATGCGGGGAGGTCGTGATCTCGGCCTGGGGAAAGGCCTTGGTTACGCGGAGATGAAGAGGTGACGTGGGGACGAGGTGGCCGGTGCCTGTGGTTTGGGTCGTGCGCGGAAGAGCTGGCGGCCTGGGCGATTTCGGAGGAAGAACGAAGAGATGGAGAAGATGCGCACGGGTGTGGCTGAGAAAAGGTCAGACTAGGGTTGGCTTGGTTGCGTGAAATCCTTATTATAGTATAGTCTCCTGTAGAGTTTGTTTGGGTTCTGATTTTTGTGTACACATGAGAGCAAAAAAAATGATAGGCCTGAGTTCTCTTTAGATTGTGCAGCTGAGAGCCTAGAGCTTAGGGTTGCTATGAGCTTTAGGAATTTGGATAGGCTCAGCACATGAAGGGTATAGAGGATTTGTTTGGGGTTTCTAAAAAAAATTGCCCTAGGGTTTGTTTTGAGTAGGTTATGGGAGAGATGGGATAGAGAACATGGGGGAGAGGGAAGATGACGTGGGAGAGAGGGGATAGGGTCAGTTAGGATATGGGATATGGCTGAATAATAATAGTTAGAGATTTAGATTTAAGTTTGATTTTAACAGATTGATTTTCTTAAGGATTTGATTTGATTTGTTTACTGTACCGGGTCCCATCGTGAATTTTGAAAAAAAATCTGATTTTAAACCAAGAGACTTACAGTCAACCAATAACCATTGAATGCATTTGAAAACTAATATAATTAAGATCTTTCATATTGATTTAGCTGTGACATATTTAAAGTGAAATGACAGTTTACATCTCATCTCTTATGATTTCATCGTATTGATGGCTATATATGAGTACCATGCATTCTACTCGTGTCTGATTAACTCCTTCATGATTAACTCAAGAGTTAAAACTATTATGCACAAATATTATTTAATGGATATTAATAGAAGTTTAAAAAATGTATCTCATTCACATACACCTATTTTATTAACTCCAATCTGGATCACACTGAAAAAAAGTTTTAATAATGATAATGATGTTATAGCAAATTGGCTCCTCGACGTCCAAAAATTACAAAGAAAATATCGGGTCGCTCGTACCTCCGAGGGAATAGTGAATACGGGGTCCGATCACGTGCTAGGCCTACCGAAATCAAAAATAAAAAATAAATTACGAAAATACTCATATAGTTCGAATTACGTGCAAAAATACGAACGGTCGGAAAGCGGCCGTTACATTCTACTCACCTTAGAAATGATTCCGCCCTCGGAATCACTTGTACTAATAATAATAATATCTAAAATCACCTATGCATGCAACTCCCATTTACCACATAATGATTGCTAATCCTATAACTTTAAACATCGTTCCTCAAATAATCCATCATAACTCGTCTCCCCACTGAATAAGCTACACCTAAAAACACACCCTATCATTTGTCTATAGAGCTACATTACCGTGTACAAATTAACGATCATCTCGTCTCCAATATATCATCTATCATATCGACTCATAAATCTAATCTCTATCATTAATGAACCATCGAACCACATCTATCCTTACCCCTATCATCTAATCTCCTAATCATATTAAATCCGTGTTCATAACATCTCATTCATATTTACACGTCGCGCTATCTCCAATGTCTTCTCTTCTCAACTTAATAATCAAACCTTGACGCTTTAAATGTTCTCCTCATTCTCAGGATCACCCTACCCATACTACACTTTCCTAGCTACTCTATCTACCACTCGTCTAAGTTTCGGGTGCAATAAGTACTCATCTCCATGTGTACAATTTCATCCAACCAGAGTTCTCCATTGAGTCCGTCATACATCGGTATTGTAAATAAGTCTTGGACACCTCGTTATTTTCATCTTAAAGAAATCTAATCTAATATCTTTATGTTCAAAATCAACCAATCATCACTACGACAGATCTCACCTCGCTCTAAGCCGACCCGCAAACATAATCCTATAGCAATAATAACCAGTTCTAATAATATAACAACAATAAAAATAACACTTCAAAGTGGGAAGAAGGGGAAAGAAATTTTAAGGCCAAAGACATATTTTAAAAATAACACGTGGGAAAACGTGTGGAGTTGTGGTAATGGATGAGGGAAGATATGTGATTTGTGATCTTGTGAGCTAGTTTCAAAAACTTTAAAGATTTGGTTTAAAAGAAAACATAGTGCTTGTTTTGTAAATAAAAATAAGTTTATACAAAGATGTTTTTTTAATATATGCGCACGATGAACATAGAACTGATATATATATAAATTAAAGTTCTCTTTAGTTTAGAAAAAATTCTAAAAATACGTATAGTAAGTGGTTAGAAATAAATTTTGTTGTTTAAAAAAGAATACTATATATATATATATTGATTTATCAAAATGATAACAAGTTTTTTTAAAAAAAAGCTGAAATACGAAAGATACCGGTGAGAAATGTTTACAAGATAGTAACTTAAAAATTACGACCAAGGAGGTTTCAAAATTCAAGAAAGAACTTTAATTCAACCGAAAAGCAAGAAATTTAAATATTTAATAAGGGTTTTCAAAGAGGTTAAACTGCGTGAAGAATTTAATAATGAATTTCTAAAATACTTTTAGAGGAAGACAGGATGCAATGGGGAAAGCTTCGAATAATTAACGATAACCGTCATGAAGCGATCACGTGAATCGGGGGAAAGGAAAATGATCGCACGATGACTATGCCTGGGAGATGGTTCAAGAAAGCTACGATGGAACTCTATGGCCGATAACACAAAAGTGTAATGATAAGGAAGGTGCTAGAAATCCGAGATTCCTATTTATCGGGCCGTCTAGAGATCGGGGGAAACTCAACACTAACACTTCCTAATGAACTAGACTGTAATAGAGAGATATCAGGGAAGGGCCCTAAGAAAATCAAGATTACGTTTTGCTGGGCCCGAAGTCGATGGACCGAGCGAACAACTAATAGAAGGACTCTAGGAATCTAATATGGTCAGAACCGAGTGAGGGGCCACTAGGGTATCCTAAGATGAGTATGTCTAAATCTAAACCAAGGCATCTGACTATCAAACATGAACGTCTATCTAAATCTTCCTACTATGTACAACTGGGAAAACCTAATTTAGACTTGTACATGGATATTAAATGAATGCGATACTCTTATTATTCCGAACTTTTGCATGACCTGCATGGGCCACCACTAAAACCTGTCACGCCCTGCTTCCCAAAACTACAGAGGCGAAGCATGACTAAGGCCCGCTTGGGCCAGAGCTGTGAAGCTCGGACCCAATAAGCATCTGTAAGGGGGATACCATCTTAAAAATTTTAGGTTCTTGTATTAATAATATTCGGAACAACGGAAAGTACAGAAAGAAAATGGCATTCATTAATATAGAGAGATAATATCCAGCGAGTACAAAAGTCTAAAAAGAGGAGCTTAAGCATGGCAACAAACTGCCAAAAGAGAGCAAACTAAAAGTAGTAACCTCTGAAAGGCAGCGACGAAAAAGACCCCAAGGTTTGGTACTCGTCAGACACGTAATCTGGGTCGATGTCCTTGGGCTCCACGTACCCCGGTGAGTCTGCCTCGTCCACGAACTCCGGCTCGACACCTGACGTATAGCACCCAAGAGAAAAGGAACTGTACGTCAGGTAAAGTCTACACAGAAATTTTAGACTCTACTGCAAGTGTATTTTAATTTAAAGCAACAGTTTACTAGTTGATTAACATGCTGAGGTTAAACAAGACAGGTATAGAAATTAAACGGAGTAGGAAAGTAAAACGCGTCAAGCAGTAGACGTAGCGTGTGCAACTGACTACGGGACTAACCTAAACGGGTTAGACAAGACAGGACAAGACAAGACGGGACAAGACACGTGTGACTCGAAGGGTTCACGCCTTACGGTTCGAGGGGGTTCAGACCCTCTCCCCGTGTGCACGCTCAACCCTACCCCAACCCAAGTGATCAGGACAAGAAGGTACATGGATCACTCTCGCTGGGAGAGCATCCGAAACGCTCGGAGGATTTTTGTGTAACAGGGATCACTCTCGCATGGAGAGCATCCGAAACGCCCGGAGGCTTTTTGTATAACAGGGATCACTCTCGCGTAGAGAGCATCCGAAACGCCCGGAGGCTTTTTGTGTAACAGGGATCACTCTCCCGTAGAGAGCATCCGAAACGCCCGGAGGATTTTTGTGTAACAGAGATCACTCTCGCGTGGAGAGCATCCGAAACGCCCGCAGGCTTTTTGTTTAACAGGGATCACTCTCGCATGGAGAGCATCCGAAACGCCTGGAGGCTTTTTGTATAACAGGGATCACTCTCGCGTGGAGAGCATCCGAAACGCCTGGAGGCTTTTTGTGTAACCGGACATGACATGACATGCAAGGAATTGTTATTCTAGGGGGTCCACACGCATGCACACACAGGAAACCCCTAAGGTGTCAATTCTTGTTGTTGATGCGCTTAAACTTCGTCGTCAAGTCTAAGCTGTCAAGGGGGTCCCGGACGCTATCATTTCACATTCGATTCTCTTTGTTCACATTTTAACAGTTCTAAGAGTCTATGGCCTAAACACGGCCGAAGGTACAAGTGAGTACACTTGCCTGCTGTGGCGAGTGCGTCGTCTGTCCGGAGCGTCCCGTCAAAGCGTCGCGTCGGGGATAGTCCGTCTGAAACAGGATCACGACGATGTCAGATCACACTTTTTGGTCAATCCTATTATGGTTCGTTTCTAAATTTGGGGGACTACCCTAACAGTCAAAAAAGTCACGTTTTGATGTTTTGTTCAGTCTAGATCGACGACTATCCTATGTGCACAGAAATTCAGTCCATTCGTTGTTTGCAGGTGACGGTATCAACGATGATAACTTAATAAACATCATAACTTAATATATATATTTCTGTTCAATCATGCACTCACCTATTAGTTCGCCTTCGTCGTTGCGTTCTTTGTTTGCAGGTGACGGTATCAACGATGACGAGGGCGGCGTGAAGGTGGAGGCTGCGGTGTGGAGGGCTGATAGAGAAGGGGCAGCGGCTGGGTTGCTTGGCGGTGGTGCGCGGTAGGGGAAGGTGGCCGGAAGCCTTGGAGAGGAGAGGCCTGTAGTTCGTCGGAGGGGACGACAGTAATGAGGTGGCCGGTGGCGTGTCTTGTTACCGGAGAGGAGGACAGGAGGAAGGGCACTGCAGGACTTCGGCCTTGGGGATGAAGCGAGGGGAAAGGAGAAAATGTCGGCGTGGGTCTTGGCCTTGGGAAGGTGGCGGGCGTGCTGTAGGTCGGTGAAAGGAGATGCGCGGCTGTGTTGCGCGTGAGAGGCTAAGAGGCCGGAGGAGGGTCGAACTGGGCAGAGGGGGTTCGTATGCGGGGAGGTCGTGATCTCGGCCTGGGGGAAAGGCCTTGGTTACACGGAGATGAAGAGTTGACGTGGGGACGAGGTGGCCGGCGCCTGTGGTTTGGGTCGTGCGCGGAAGAGCTGGCGGCCTGGGCGATTTCGGAGGAAGAACGAAGAGATGGGGAAGATGCGCTTGGGTGTGGCTGAGAAAAGGTCAGACTGGGGTTGGCTTGGTTGCGTGAAATCCTTATTATAGTATAGTCTCATGTAGAGTTTGTTTGGGTTCTGATTTTTGTGTACACATAAGAGCAAAAAAATGATAGGCCTGAGTTCTCTTTAGATTATGCAGCTGAGAGCCTAGAGCTTAGGGTTGCTATGAGCTTTAGGAATTTGGATAGGCTCAGCACGTGAAGGGTATAGAGGATTTGTTTGGGGTTTTTAAAAAAAATTGCCCTAGGGTTTGTTTTGAGTAGGTTATGGGAGAGATGGGATAGAGAATGTGGGGGAGAGGGAAGATGACGTGGGAAAGAGGGGATAGGGTCAGTTAGGATAGGGGATAGGGCTGAATAATAATAGTTAGAGATTTAGATTTAAGTTTGATTTTAACAGATTGATTTTCTTAAGGATTTGATTTGATTTGTTTATTGTACCGGGTCCCATCGCGAATTTTGAAAAAAAAAATCTGATTTTAAACCAAGAGACTCACAGTCAACCAATAACCATTGAATGCATTTGAAAACTAATATAATTAAGATCTTTCATATTGATTTAGCTGTGTCATATTTAAAGTGAAATGACAGTTTACATCTCATCTCTTTTGATTTCATCTTATTGATGGCTATATATAAATACCATGCATTGTACTCGTGTCTGATTAACTCCTTCATGATTAACTCAAGAGTTAAAACTATTCTGCACAAATAGTATTTAATGGATATTAATAGAAGTTTTAAAAATGTATCTCATTCACATACACCTATTTTATTAACTCCAATCTGGATCACACGGAAAAAAAGTTTTAATAATGATAATGATGTTATAGCAAATTGGCTCCTCGACGTCCAAAAATTACAAAGAAAATATCGGGGCGCTCGCACCTCCGAGGGAATAGTGAATACGGGGTCCGGTCACGTGCTAGGCCTACCGAAATCAAAAATAAAAAATAAAGTACGAAAATACTCATATATTTCGAATTACATGCAAAAATACGAACGGTCGGAAAGCGGCCGTTACAATATAAAATTATTGTTATTTTATAACTATAATAATTTTAGTGAAAAATATTAAATATTACTATTAGTCCGTAAAATTAATATTAATTTTTATACAGATGATCTCTTCATAAACAAAACAACTGAATACTTGAAAAATATTCAATATTGGTCTCATATTATAGGTATTATGACGATCTTTCGAATGATACTAAAATTATTTAATTTGATTATGTGAAATGAAAGATATTAAACGTTTAACTAATCATTCTTAATTAAATAGAGGGGCAAAGTTGTAATTTAGGGTGGGATCTCAAATGAAGGGGGAACAGTGCCCCTTTATATTTGATATATGTGTGATATATATATGATATGTATGGTTATAGATGATATGCTATATGGTTATTGGTGAGATTATTTATATACTAGGGAAAACCCCGTGCACACGTGCACGGCAAAAATCAAGACGGAGGACCAAAAAAGATCCAATCGGAAGGGAAGGGGAGAAAGCGGAAAAGGGAGGGGGTGTGTGTGGGGATTGTGGAGGGGTCAGAACTACAAAA
This sequence comes from Scilla litardierei, assembly GCA_030789695.1. Lineage (NCBI taxonomy): Eukaryota > Viridiplantae > Streptophyta > Magnoliopsida > Asparagales > Asparagaceae > Scilla > Scilla litardierei. The sequence continues at coordinate 739,790,957 of CM061142.1, forward strand.
CAGCAAAAGCGAGGGTTATTTTTAAAAGATGTGTGAAGGGGCAGTATTAAGCGCAATTAGGGACATGTAGGGGGTTCTTTATGCAAAAAAACCAAAAAAAATTCCGGCCGACTGGGACGTTTGTCCCAGTCATATGCCCTGCCACGGAGGACAGCCGCATCCCACGGAGGACATCGGCATGCTTTATAGAATAGATAGGAAAAACCACGTGCACACGTGCACGACAAAAATGAAGACGGTGGACAGAAAAGATCCGATAGGAAGCCAAGGGGAGAAAGCAGAAAAGGGAGGGGGTGTGTGGGGATTGTGGGGGGGTCAAAAGTGCAATTAGGGATTTGTAGGGGGTTATTTCTGCAAAAAAACCAAAAAAACAGAAAAAATTTTGTCCGAGTCACAACCGCCTATGTCCTAGTCACAACCGCATGCTTTATTTTATATATATATATATATATATATATATATATATATATATATATATATATATATATATATATATATATATGGAAAAGGGGATCTAAGGTGCATCCTTAGATGAAATCTAAGGAGGCGCCCTAAATTTCCCCCTTCTCCTATAATTTTTTTTGAAATGTTTTTTCATGTGGTTGTTGTTCACATTATGGATGATCAACATACCAAATTTCAAGGGATTCCAATACTTTTTGAGCCCACATCTACCCTTTACAACTTCAACGGTTTGAAAACGTGCTGAAAACCCCACGAAGTTGCAATGGGTAGATGAGGGCTCAAAAAGTATTGGAATCCCATGAAATTTGGTACGTTGATCATCCAAAAGGTGAACAACAAACCCATGAAAAAAAATTCAAAAAAATGTGTGAGATGGGGGGAAATGGGGGCGCATCCTTAGATTGAATCTAAGGAGGCACCTTAGGATCCCTTTACCCATATATATATATATACTAGTCATACCACGTGCCCGCGGGCACGGTTCAGTTAAGATTTTCTCCCGCGAAATTTTTGATCCCAAAAAATTATTTCCGCAGCCAAAATTTAAAAGAACAACAAATTAGCATAGAAATATTTATCGGCGCGGAACAACAAATTCGACACGAGCGTCTTCGACGTGAAACAACAAATTCGTCGTGGGAACCTTCGTCACGAAACTACAAAGTAGCGGCAAAAAATTTGGCGGGCACCCGCCTTCAGCGTGAAACAACAAATTAGCGGAAGAAAATTTAGCTGACGCAGGCCATTCAGTTGAACAAAAATGTACAAAACACCCAATCCAATTTAAGATATCCCCTCAAAATATTTGTTCTCCCAAAAAATTATTTCCCCATCCAAAATCAAAATGAACAAAAATCTAGCTTCGACGCGGGCTCATTCAGCGCATAACCCGCGCCCTCGGGCACCATTCATTTATGATATCGCTTCGAAATCTATGTTCTCCCCAAAAATTATTTCCCCTCCAAAATCTAAATGAACAAAAATCTAGCTTCGGTTCGGGCGGCTTCGGCGTGCCCCTTAAAATCTTTCTTCTCCCCAAACATTATTTCCCACTCCAAAATCTAAACGAACAAAAATCTAGCTTCGGCGCAGGCGTCTTCAGGAGTGGGGAAAATTTTTTAACCCGGTCCAAAATAGAAACACATGAAAATAAAGGGGTGAAGTTCATAATTGTGGGCATGTGTGTAGGGTGTGGGGGTTAAAAGTGAAATGTGAGGATTTTTTTGCAAAAAGGGGAAATGTGCGGTATTTTGCACAAATGTAGTGATTGTGTGGGGGGGTTTGAAAACCAAAGAAAAAAAAAGTGGGGGGAGACATGGCCAAATGCTGGCTAGATTTCAACTTTTCGATTTTCCCAACAGAAGTTCAAATTCCCCCAATTTTTTGAATTAAACTTGACCCTTGGATGCAAAGGATGTGAATGCATCCTGATCGTTGTTGATGACTGGGACTTGTTCTAATCAGCCCTAGAATTCAAAAATAGTAATCAAATGTAATATTAAATATCCAAGTTATGTTCTACGACCTCTCGGCTACATGTAGTGTGATTAACCTTGTCTTTGCCCAGTAACTATTTGTTCTCAAATGTGTTTAGTGAGAAATGAAAATGCTTTGTTTTGTTATTTACAGGTGATAAATCAAATGTTCCTATTGACATAGTTGAAAGGACAAAGTTTGATATTACGCTTCCGTTGGATAAGAAAAAGGCATTCATTCGGTTACTTGGCAATCTTGAACGATATGGCCAATTGTTTGTTTGAGGACCAAAAACATGGTTTGGTAGACTTACTTTACATCAATACCCAACCACTTAAGTCGATGAACATGAACCACTGGCCATCACAGCATCCTATATTTAGGTTAGGAAGAAGCCATCTTATGTACCAAAAACAGCAGCACCCAGGGTATAATGTTAGTTAGGAAAGAAACTGTAAATTTAAATAGGATTATTTGTTTTTTCAACTGAAAAGAATTTTCCTCCTCTGAGATAATCTGGACTTTGACATCCTAATTTCATCGAGTTCATAAAGGTTGTATTCGCCATGAATTTATTCCATTTTCAGCACAATAATTAAACCCAATAGATCATTCTCAAGCCCAAATTAACAACACATATAGTGACAATGTATTTTCCTACGAAATATAATTTGAGAGTAAAGAATTACACACTTCCACACATCCAATAAAACAATGAATGAGTGCTGATAATCACTTCCCTAACAAAATGAAAACCATGTAAGCTACTAACAGTATGCTCTTCTTCCTGTCTGCGAGAAACATACACTGTGACATCCTAACAGCGGGACATCCTATGATCTTTATTAGTGTACAAATATCAGAAACATAGACTCAGTTATTTGACCAAATAAGTGCAAGGCTTCAAGAACCAAAACATATCCATTGAACTCCCATCACTCTCAGCAGCAGCAGCAGCTTAAGCCCGGTTGCATTCTTCGTCATTGCCGATCAATGTGTTCTCTTCCATCTCTGGTACCCTCATCCAATTCCTGAAGAAAAACAAACATATATCAGCATACAATACAATGTAGCCAC
>CM061142.1:739794474-739854513 GCA_030789695.1 Scilla litardierei
CCAAGATAAACTGTCCAATAGTACGAAAGACTAAGTCTCAGGAAATTGTCTGCTATGACGTTGTCCACACAAATGTGAATACCATCATTCAGACAACTCCATATGTATGTCATGAATCACACTGAGTATGCATACAAGACACAAGAGACGATTATCAAAATCCTAAATGTAACACACTTATACAGGCTTACACACTATACCTATATATACATCACGACGACATCACAAACCAAAAGGCCCACTACCAGCTAGGGATGACATAGGCAACTACATGCGCTGATGTCTACATAAAAGAAGGAGACCGAAACCAAAATCGATACGGACAAGATCGAAAGAACGAAGTCAGGTGAGGCGAGGACAAGAAGGTAGTCGGATGGACGGGACAAAAATATTGCAAAAAAATGATTCAACGATGTAAGCAGGATTTTGTGCAAAATATGGTATCATATACCTTTAAATACACACACACTCTCTCTCTCTCTCTCTCTCTCTCTCTCTCTCTCTCTCTCTCTCTCTCTCTCTCTCTCTCTCTCTCTCTCTCTCTCTCTCTCTTAAAAGTGGGCAGATGTAGCAAATTTAAAATTTTGGAAAAAAAGTAAGACGAAAGAAGGATGGGTGGGGTGAGAAATGATTGTTTTGCAAATGAAGATAGATTTACACAAAGATTTTGAAATGTGATCACGAAGGACATAGAACTGATATAATAATATTAATAATAATAGTTGGAGTTCTCCCTAGTTTAGAAAATATTCTAAAAGTATAAATTGAATTATCAAAATGTTAACAAGGTTTTAAAGCTGAAAATATGAAATATACCGATTTGAAAATAAGTACGAGATAGTAACAACGAAAATTTCAAGAGGGTTTCAAAGAGATTAAGCTGAGCGAAGGACTTAATAAAGAATTTCGAAAATACTTTTAGAGGAAGCAGACTTGGCAAGGAAAAGACTCGATGGATCAACGATACTCGTCAGGAACGATTACGTGAATCGGGAGAAAGGAAAAGATCGCATGATGGATACACTTAGGATATAATTTACAAAGCTATGATGGAATTCTTCGGTCGATCACACGAAAGGGTAATGATCAGGTAGACGCTTGAAGTCAAGGATTCCAATTATCGGTTCGCCTAAAGATCAGGAGAGCTCGGCACTAAGATTTCCTAACGAGCTAGACTATAACCAGGATCTAATGGGAAGGTTCCTAAGAGAATCAAGGTTAGTTCTGCTGGGCCCGAAGTCGATGGGCCCGAGGGAAAGACTAAAAGAAGGGCTCTAGAAATCTAACACAGCCAGAGCCAAGTGAGGGCTACTCAGGTATCCTAAGACTAGGATGACTAATTCTTAACCAAGGCGTCTGACCATCCAATTGGGACGTCTACTTAAGTATTCATACCATCTAAGACTGGGTAAACCTAATTTAGACATGTACATGGATATTAAATGAATGCGGTACTCTTATTGTTTCGAACTTTCGCAGGACCTGCATGGGCCACCACTAAAACCTGTCACGCCCCGCTTCCCAAAAATACGGAGGCGAATCGTGACTAAGGCCCGCTTAGGCCGGAGCTGTGAAGCTCGGACCCAATAAGCGTCTGTAGGGGTACCATTTTAAAGTTTTTAGGTTCTTGCATTTATAAAGTTCGAAACAACAGAAGAACAGAAGGAAAGTTGCATTCATTGATATAATTAATATCCAGCGAGTACAAAGTCTAAGAGAGGAAAGCCTAAGCATGGCTACAAATTATCAAAAGAGCAACTAAAGTAGTAACCTCTGAAAGTGGTGACCGAAAAGTCCCCAAGGCCTGGTCCTCGTCAGCATGTACTCTCTGTTGACGTCCTCGACTCCACATACTCCAGTAAGTCTGCCTCGTCCACGAACTCTGGCTGAACACCTGACGTACAGTACCCAAGAGAAAAGGAACTGTACGTCAGGTAAAGTCTACAAGAAGGGTTAGACTCTACTGCAAGTGCACCAACTATTAAACAATGGTTTACAGGTTGATTAGCATGTTGTGGTTATAACAGACGGTTTACTGGTTGTTTAGCATGCTGAGGTTATAACAGGATGACAACAGAAAGTAACGTAGCAGTGAAGTAAAACGTGACAAGTAGTAGTCGTAGCGTGCGCTACCAACTACGGAACTAACCTACAGGTGTCAAGACAAGTCAGGACGTGACAGGACAAGACAAGACCAGACAAGACAAGTGAGACACGAAAGGGTTCACGCCATACGGTTCGAGGGGGATCAGACCCTCTTGCCGTGCGCACGCTCAACCCAACCCCAAACCCCAAGTATGACAAGACAAGACAAGCACGACAAGGGATCACTCGCTCTAGCTTGGCGAGTGCCCTATTGCCCTCTGGGCTGTGTATCACGACAAGGGATCACTCGCTCTAGCTTGGTGAGTGCCCTATTGCCCTCTGGGCTGTGTATCAGTACAAGGGATCACCCACTCACTGGTGAGTGCCCTATTGCCCGCAGGCTGTGTATCAGTACAAGGGATCACCCAATCAATGGTGAGTGCCCTATTGCCCGTAGGCTATGTATCAGTACAAGGGATCACCCACTCACTGGTGAGTGCCCTATTGCCCGCAGGCTGTGCAAGACGGGACGGGACGTGACAAGACGGGAAGGGTTATTCTAGGGTGTCCACACACACGCACACACAAGATAGCCCTACGATGTCAAAAGTTGTTGTTGTCAGGCTCAGACTTCGTCGTCAAGTCTGAGCCGTCAGGGGTCGTCCCGGACGCTATCATTTCACGTCCGGTTCTCTTTGTTCACAGTTATCAGTTCTAACTAACTAAGGCCTAAGCACGGCCAAAAGTGCAAGTTGGATACACTTGCCTACGATGGCGAGTGTGTCGTCCTCCGGAAGCGTCTCGTCCGCGGAATTCCGTCTGAAATAGTGCCACGTCGACTGTGTCAGGTCGCGGTTTTCAATAAATCATATTTAGGTTCGTTTCTAGGTTATCGGGACTACCCTATTCGTCGGAAGTCACATTTTTGATGTTCAGCCCTATTCGACGATTCTATCCTATGTGCACAGTCAAAAAGTCCATTCGTCGATTTTCTACATTTGCACAACGTTTTACTGACGCGAAAAAGTAAATTTAATTGTAATTGTCCAGTTTTAGTTAGGTTTTCGGTTTCGCTATGGTGTGGGTTGTGCTACGAGTTAGGGGGACTAACCTGGTGTGAGGAACACGCATTTAATCTGGCGTCGGGTCTGAAAACGGTGGCGGTGCTCGTGTCCCCGACTGCGGGTAGCACAATGGAGGTCGTATCGTAATCGCCTCAGGATTGTGACGGCTGCGAGTACGGTGTCGAGATTGCTTTGGTTGCGGGTAGCGCAACGAAACGTCTCAGGCAACGGTAACGGTAACGAATCACGATGCCGGAAGATCGTGAGCTCTGCGGTGTCTACGTTGTCTCGACTACGGGTAGCATAGTGAGACTTGTCCGGGCAGCAGATGGAGCATGGGCAGCAAGTACGATTTGTCCAACGGTGAAACAGCGAGCTAGCGTCGCGGGGGTCTCGTGCAGCGGCTGCAGGCGGCACAGCGACGGTGGGGATCTGTAGCGGTGGAGCGCTGCACGGGATCTGTGGAGCGAGGGCACGCTCACGGTGGCAAGAGGGGCCGTGAAGTGAGGCGGTGGCGGCGCAGCGAGGAATTCAGCGCAGGTGAGCGGCGGAAGGCCGTGAGGGGGAAAAGCGGAGCAAGCGGCGGCAGAGTGTGCAACGTGCGGCTGCAGCACCCTGTGCGGGGAGGGCTATGTGTTGGATATGGAAGACGTTTGTACACCCTTGTGGGGGATGTACGAGGGAATACGGACCTCGAACGTCGCGTACACGAAGTCGTGTACAAAGGGAATCTGTTCCCTTGCGGAGAGGATCTCTGGATGAGTGGGAAAGTCGCATTATATATGCATAAGTGCATGCGACATATGGCTAATAAAGGGGGAATATCTTAAGCTTATGTTGTACCATGCATATGGTACAACTTAAGCTTATAATGTGCCATGTATCATGGTACACCTTAATTAAGTTGTTCCAAAGGAACAACTTACCCTAAAATAACTACCTTGGGGGCTATAAATAAGACCCAAGGGTAAGCCATTTCTAACACCATTTGCATGGAATTCATGCATGCATCTTCATTCTAGCGAAGCTCTGCAGAAATCCTTCCTCTCCTCTATCCAAGTTCTTAATCTAAAGTAGAGATTTAGATTGTGGATTTAGTAGCCTTACTCCGTTCGTGAGTAGACTCGATCCGTCGTGGCGAATCCGAAGGCGAAGTTCGTAGACTACCGTGCCGCGTACGCAAGCGTAAGTCTCAACTTCATTTATCGATCCTAACTCTATTTTGGACAGGATCCTTCATTGGTATCAGAGCCATACGGGTTCGCCCCGGAGAAACTATGAACGAGTCGTTGTCTTTTTCACGGATGGGTATCCTACCATTACGGATATGGTAGGAACGCTTCGTGACGGAGAGAACGCAGCGGTTGTTCTTTTCACGTTAGGGTCTTCTGTCATTACGGATATGGCAGGAACTCTCCGTGACGGGAAGAACCGACCGTTCATATCGTCAAACTCGCTCTCTTCATGGATGCTGAGTCTCCATTCATAGGGAATGGGCACTCTCTTCATGTGGAGCGCGTAGTTTACGAATTTTTGAAGTGGGTTCAATTTTTTGGCACACGGCCATTGGAGGACAACTACTTCCTCGACGAACGGGTGCTTCACCGGAGAAGAAGGTGGTGGTTATTCCCATCGGGGAAGATGAATTTTAGTGCATGTGCACCATAGCCAAATGGGTTATGAAGACCATGCACCCCTCTCCCCATGCGGAGAGGGTTGGCTACGGCCAATAACCACCGCGGCAACCCCCTCCGGCGGGGGGTGCGGCCACCCCATGAAAGGGGAAACCGGCCATAACCAAAGGGCCATGGCCGGTCAAGGCCAATATGCCATGGCCGGGCCATGGCCGGCCGGCCCTGGCTGGCCATGGCCATGGCCGGCCGGCCCTGGCCGGCCACGGCTAGGCCAGGGCCGGCCCTGGCCGGCCACGGCTAGGGCCAGAAGGCCCTGGCCACGGCCAGGCCAGGGCCAGGCAGCCCTGGCCCCGGCCAGGGGCCAGGCCGCCCTGGCAGAGGCCAGGGCGGCGCCCTGGCCTCAGGCCAGGGCCTGGCAGCCCTGGCCGGGGCCAGGGCAGGGGCCCTGGCCCCGGCCGGGGCCAGGCCGCCCTGGCCGGGGCCAGGGGCCTGGCCGCCCTGGCCCCCGGCCAGGGGCCTGGCCGCCCTGGCCGGGGCCAGGGCAGGGGCCTGGCCGGGGCCAGGGCAGGGGCCTGGCCGCCCTGGCAGAGGCCAGGGCGGCGCCCTGGCCTCAGGCCAGGGGCCTGGCCGCCCTGGCCGGGGCCTGGGCAGGGGCCCTGGCCCCCGGCCAGGGGCCTGGCCGCCCTGGCAGAGGCCAGGGTCTGGCCAGCCCTGTCCTCGGCCATGGCCTGGCCGATGGCCGGCCCTGGCCGCTGCCAGGGCCACGGTCGGCCATGGCGGCGGTCAGGGTCTGGCCGGGGGGTCGGACTGATCGGCATTGGCCGGCAGTGATTCAGACCAATTCAGCAAAAGGCCTTGGTTGAACATGAACGTGCCAACTAGCCCATACGGGGCCAAACGACAGTCGTCTGCATCAAAATTCTCTCATACGGGGAGAAACGCCTGGATCCATACGGGAGCCAGCGACGATAGTTTGCAGAAAATCCCAAAAAGGGGGATCCGACCTAGGCACGGCTACGGCTCACTCCCGACAAATGGTCAGGAAGTGCCGAATGTTTCACTAAGTATCATAAGGGTACTAAGATGAAATATTCATTTTTTTTGAAAAATACGTTTTCATACGTTTTGAAAAATAAGTTTTCAAAAACGCTTTTCCACTGCAAAGTACTATAAGAGTACTAACATTTGATAAAGTGAGGGAGAAATATTGAAAGTTACTCTAGATGGTGATTGGAAACAAAGTGACCTTTCCGATTCTAGAGTAACATCTTCAATATTTTTCGAAAGTAACTTATCAAATTATGAATATCATTCCAAGTGGGAGTTGATTTTAGAACTATCCATATGGGATATTCTATTATCATTTCAAGTGGGAATTATATCTGAAAAATACGTTTTCAAACTCGTTTTCCGCTGCTAGTACTATAAGAGTACTATTGTTTGATAAGTGATGGGGGAATATTGAAGGTTGTTCTAGATGGTGATTGGAATCGAAGAGACCTTTTCGATTCTAGAACAACATCTTCAATATTTTTCGAAAGTAACTTATCAAATATAATATAATTCCAAGTGGGATTTGAATTTTTTAGAACTATCCAAATGGAATATTCTATTATCATTTCAAGTGGGAGTTATATTTTAAGAATTTTTATGCAATGTTTTGATCAAACCTTCGGTTTTGTGTCTTTTGCAGCATTTTAAAAGTAAAATGTCTTCCGCTTCAAAGAATATCGTCGCTGAGTTAAACAAAGGTGAAAAACTCAACGGCGATAATTACAAACTTTGGTCCATCAAGATACAATACGTTATAGAGGAGCAAGAAGTGCTCGAAACTCTAAAGAACGTAATGATTGAACCTGAGTTGGGCACTACGGCCCAACACAGACGAGACAAGGAAGCTTTTGATGCTTGGTCTCGGAAGAACAAGATAGCGCGCATTACGTTATTAAGCAGTAAGGCTGATGACATAATGCGCATCTTCCGAGAACATGACCTAGCCATGGACATATGGTCCAAGCTAGAGGAGAAGTTCGGTGGCACATCGGTGTCCAAACTTCGCGCCTTAACCATAAGGTTCGATTCATATAAGAAATGTCCAGATCATTCCATGGGGAAACATCTGCGACATATGGCGAACCTTATCTCGGAGTTAAAGGACGCAGGTCATGTGCTCACTGATGAGCAACAAATCCAAGCAGTCATACGTTCCCTACCAAATGGGTGGGATCAGATGAAGATGCATCTCACTCATAATGAGAGCATCAAGACATTCAACGATGTTTCCAAGCACCTCGAATTAGAGGAAGAGCGGCTTGCGGCTGCCAAGCCAAGTGCAGAAATGCACATGGCTGCTAGTTCCTCACATGGGGGAAAGAAACGTAAAGATCGTTCGAAGTCTTCTAATGAACGTAATAAGCAACCTGAGTCTACCAAGGAACCCAAACATAAGGGTGGGCACAAGAAATGGCACAAGAAGAAAGACTTGAAAAGGATCAAGTGCTTCAAGTGCAACAAGCTCGGTCACTATGCTCGTTCGTGTACGAGTGGAAGTGACGAGGTAACTTGTAATACTAGTTACATATGTGTTTCTAGTTCACTATTTCTTGTGGAATCTAATCCATTTTGGGATAATTGATTCAGGTACCACCGACCACATAGCAAAGGACAGACGGTCCTTCGTGGAGTATCACCGGATACCCCAAGAAATGAAGTGGATCAATGTAGGAAACAACACACGTGTTGTAGAGAAAGGCGTTGGGAATTGCAAGCTAGGCTTGGACAACGGCCACACTCTCCTACTTTATGATGTTCTCTTCATTCCATATATTCAAAGGAATATTAATACTGTGGTCAATTTAATGGGTCTTGGTTATAATTGGTTCCTTCATTATTGTAATATGGACCTATTTTGTAATAATTCCTTTATTGGTACTGGGTTTGTATTTCAAAGGATTTATTGTAATAAGTACAATGTATAATTCCTCATGTAATGAAAATTTCCTTGTGACAAATTATTTGACTAATGAGTCTAATATAATTTGTTGGCACGCAAGGCTTGGTCATATTGGACCAACGTGTATGGATAGACTTACCAAACGTGGCCTTCTATCCAATGTTTCAAAGGTTGAAATGTCGACCTGCGAACATTGCCTTGTGAGGAAATCTTGTCGCAAGCCGTTTGGAACCGGCACAAGGGCCAAGGTTCCATTACAGCTTATCCATTCGGACATATGTGGTCCGATGAATGTCAAGACAAGACGCGGGAAGTCCTATTTCATCACTTTTATTGATGATTTCACCCTATTCGGTCATATCTATTTGATATCCCACAAAAGTGAAAGCACTAAACCTGCTTTAAAAAACTATATGAGTTTAGTGGAGAATCAATTAGATCGCACGATTAAGGTCTTGCAAACCGATAGGGGCGGTGAATATCAATCAACAAGTTTAAAGGAACTTTGTGATGAAAAAGGCATAGTACATCAGGTAACTATGCCTTATACTCCTCAACAAATTGGTGTTGCAGAAAGGAGGTATAGGTCTTCAATGAAAAATGGTCCGTTCAATGATGGCGCAAGCTAACTTGCCAATCACCTTTTGGGATGATGCATTATTGACGGTCGCTTTCATTTTTAATCGCGTACCCTCGAAATCAGTTAGCTCCACTCCTTATGAGTTGTGGAACCAAAGGTCTCCTGACTTAAACATTTTGAAACCTTGGGGTTGTGTATCCTACGCACATATTTTCTCCCATAAGTATGGCAAACTTGGGCCAAGGGGAAGGAAACGTATCTTTATACGATACGCAGAAAACTCCAAAGGTTATATTTTTGTTAGTCAGGAAGACAATGGTGGGCTAATTGAGTTTGAGTCGAGGGATGTCACTTTCTTGGAAAACGAGTTTCCAAGACAGGGCGAGATAAGTCAGGACTTATCTTTCTTTGAGATTTATGATCAAGAAGGATTACCTCATTCGAGTGGGAGAATTCTTGGTGAAAACGAAAATACGTTTCAACCTTCACCAATGGATTATACGAATGACGATTATCCTATTCCATACGGGAATAATGATCCAAGTGGGAGCAATTCTAACGACATTCCAAGTGGGAGTGATATTAGAATTGATCTAACTTCGAGTCAACAAGGACTTGAAGAAATCTCAAATACAACGTAGTAGTCGTACAAGGTTGGCTCCTCTAAGATTTGAGGTAAACCTTTATGACTTTACTACAAGATGATGACAAGCCTGCTACTTTCAAACAGGCCGCATCATGCCCTGCGAAAGACAAATGGATGGAAGCGATGAAGGAGGAATTGAAATCCATGCGAGTTAACCAAGTCTGGGACTTAGTTAACTTACCCAGAGGACATAGAGCAATTGGGAACAAATGGGTTCTCAAGATCAAGCATAAGGCTGATGGCTCTATTGACAGATATAAAGCTCGCCTTATCGCGAAAGGTTTTACGCAACAAGAAGGGATAGACTACGAAGAGACCTTCTCACCTGTTGTGCATTTTACCTTGATTCGCATGATTCTGGAAATTGTAGCTTGCTTATACCTCGAATTACATCAGATGGATGTAAAGACTGCCTTTCTCAATGGAGAATTGGACGAGGAGATCTATATGGAACAACCAACAGGGTTTGTAAAAGAAGGAAACAAACATAAGGTTTGTAAACTTCGTAAGTCCATATATGGTCTTAAATAATCCTCGTGGCAATGGTATATACGATTTCAAGAAGTTGTCTTATCAAATGGATTTTTCCATGCTTGATGAAGATAACTGAGTATATATCAAGAGGATTAAAAGCAAGTATATTATCATGTCTCTATATGTAGATGACATTTTAATAGCCAGAAATGACAAGGGCTTTGTGATGAGTATCAAGGCTTGGCTTTCATCAATATTTGAGATGAAAGGCATAGGAAAAGCCGCATATATCCTTGGAGTTAAGATTTCAAGGAATCGTTCGAAGAAACTTCTTTCTCTTTCACAGGAGACTTATATAAAGAAGGTTCTAGAACGATTTAATATGCAGGACTGCAAGTCCATTGATATTCATATAAGCATATGCGATAATTTTTATCTGGAATCGTGTCCAAAGAACCAAAAGGAAAAGGAAATTATGGAAAAAGTTCCATATTCCAGTGCAGTTGATAGTCTTATGTACGCTATGGTGTGTACGAGACCGGACATCTGTTTTGCCGTTGGAAATGGTAAGCTGTTACCAATCCAACCCAGGGCAAGAACACTGGAAAGCGGTTAAGAGGATAATGCAGTATCTTAAAGGAACTGCAGATTTGCAAAAGACTATGATAAAACTAAGAAGGTAGACATAAGGTACATATCTACGCATGAGATGATAGAGGATCAGCTTACGAAAGCGATCCCCAGAAATGTGTTTAATAAACACTTATCATCCCAAGGATTGCGTACGAGCTGAGTTGTACCAATATATATTCCCATGTCTAAGAAAGATCAAATTTAATAAAAGAATAAGTTATTTTTTCAAACATTGCATATGAATGTCTTAAGAAATGTTTGTGTACATTTTTGAAATCTCAGCTGAATTATGTGTATGTCGGACAGATAAAGGTTGGCTCTCTCACATGAGCAACCGCCTTATCTTATCAGATGGATAAGATAGAGATGAGACTAGTTTAAAGTAAAAATCATTAGACGAATGATTTAGAGTCATGACTTAAACAAGATAGTCGAATGAAAGATCTGCATCATATGGATGCTTACAAAAGATCTGAGATCTGTATCACAAGGATATTTGAAAGAGATCTCGTAGGATTTTTTAAATCCTATCTGTCTTATGCAGGATGAGAGTCCGGAAATATTTCCTGAGTAGTAAGGGGACTCAAAAGATAAGCACTGTGGTGTCTGATCTTTCATCCGTACAACATCATTAAGACATACTCTCCCTGGGAAAGGAGTGATGTTGTAATACGTGTTCATACCACGTATGCATTTCGACCACTGAGTTAGTAGCAATAGTGTTTGCTATTATGTGAGACTCAAAGGCCATATGGGCCTTAACTCTTACCCTCAAGGACTCCAATTGGTTCCTTTAGATTTGACGAGATGATCGCTATCTTAGCGTGTTACTTATGGTCTATGATAATTCGGCTCGGCGGGGCACGTTAGAAAAGCGAATCAAGTCAAGATCAGAAGGTTCGCAAGAAGAGGAAGATTGATTTCATATTCGCATTTGGACTTTAATGATTCAAAGCTGGCCAGCCAATTGTAATCCAGATGGGATTCAATTGTTGAATATAAAGTATAAGAAATGCGAAGAAATAATCTAGGGTAAAGCATGCGTTGAACTACTCAACTTTGCACCTTCGAGGTCGTTGTGTATCTCTAACAAGTGCACAACAACAGACTCTACGCGCATGACGGTCGCACGGTCTATTTCTCGGTATGATAGATGAAAGAACTAAGGGAAAGACGTTCTCTTACAATCCCCTCAAGTGTGAGTGGGAGATGTTGGATATGGAAGACGTTTGTACACCCTTGTGGGGGATGTACGAGGGAATACGGACCTCGAACGTCGCGTACACGAAGTCGTGTACAAAGGGAATCTGTTCCCTTGCGGAGAGGATCTCTGGATGAGTGGGAAAGTCGCATTATATATGCATAAGTGCATGCGACATATGGCTAATAAAGGGGGAATATCTTAAGCTTATGTTGTACCATGCATATGGTACAACTTAAGCTTATAATGTGCCATGTATCATGGTACACCTTAATTAAGTTGTTCCAAAGGAACAACTTACCCTAAAATAACTACCTTGGGGGCTATAAATAAGACCCAAGGGTAAGCCATTTCTAACACCATTTGCATGGAATTCATGCATGCATCTTCATTCTAGCGAAGCTCTGCAGAAATCCTTCCTCTCCTCTATCCAAGTTCTTAATCTAAAGTAGAGATTTAGATTGTGGATTTAGTAGCCTTACTCCGTTCGTGAGTAGACTCGATCCGTCGTGGCGAATCCGAAGGCGAAGTTCGTAGACTACCGTGCCGCGTACGCAAGCGTAAGTCTCAACTTCATTTATCGATCCTAACTCTGTTTTGGACAGGATCCTTCACTATGGAGGATCTCCGGTGGCCGGCTGAGCGGGCTGCGGCGATCGGGAGTTCACAGTCGTGGGCTCGGGGTCGCGGTGTGCAGCGGATCACGGCAGCGGCCTCGGGCTCGGAGATTTTCACCGACGTCGAAGTCAGAGCAACCACCGGCGGTCAGAAGTCGAGGTGCGGCGGCGCTCGGAAATCGAGTAGCTAGGGGGATGCGAGGGGAGATCTCGCAGGCACCGGAGCTTCTCCAGGTGGTCGGCGGACGGGGAAGCCGCGAGGGTGAAGGCGACTGCGATTTGCGACGGAGTCGTGAGGGGGGGCCGGCGTGGACGGGATCGCGGATCGCGACGGAATCCGGTCAGCTAGGCGGTGCGGGGAGAACCAGGCAGAGGATTGGCGTTGGGAGGGGCCGCGTCGGGGGCATGTGCGAGGGCGGCCGGAGAGGTGTGATGGCGGCGGCGAAGAGGGGAAAAGGCCTCGCCGTGGAGGGGGAGATCGGAGAGAGGAAAAAAAATTGGGGATTTGTTGTAGGGGGGCCGGCGGCTGCGATTTGGGTTAGGGTTAGATTAGGGTTAGGGTTAGATTATATAATAATAATAAGGGTTGATAAATAACTATAGGATTAAGGTTAAAAAGGGGGATATTGGGTTATGGGGGTGTACAATTTGGGGTAAGTCTAGGGATAAATAGGAAACAGTTTAGGAAGGATTTTTAAAAAGATTTAAATAAGATATTTAGCCAGATTTGGCTAACAATTCGAATTTCGAATCTGATTTGGGGAGATCGACGGTCGAGGTTATTCCGGGTGATATCTCGCAATCCGGGCGTCAGAAAAATAATCCTAAAATACTGGGGTGATCGTGAAGACGAGGCGCACAGATCTACGGAGCCCGATCGTGCGTAACGCCTACCAAGAATTTACGTAAAATTGGAAACGGCATTTTTAGTCAAATGACTAAAACGCCCCTATCGTTCAAAGTAGTTTTGCGAGAAAATGAGCCGTGAAAAGACGTTCCCAAAATTACTATAAAATTCAGCACCCCAAAATGATCGCAACGGCATATCGCATCGCATATGTCGGAGCTCAGAAGTAGCCAAATAAAATACGTGCAAGAAAAAGTACGTGCACGTAGAAAATACGAACGGTCGGAAAACGGCCGTTACAAGTTGATCTGTCTTTACCCTCTGAGGAAGCATCGGGAACCGTCTTCCCCAAACATGAAGTCAGAGCACCACTTCATTTGGCTTCGACGTTCTGAAGTCACTTCCTTTGGATTTAACTCTCCAATAAGACTTCACCATAACACCACCATGATCTTTGCGAAAAACTCTGCTCCTAATCATCTCTAAACCACTAGTTCTATGCACTCTAGATGATCCCTAAGACAAACTACCTCTAGCCCACCTTGATCCATGCCACTCACACCTTCTATATGAGTGCTCACCAATGTACTGTAACTGCTATACCTTAATTCCCAACTCCTCCGTGTGCTCAGTAACAGGTCCTCCTGAGGTTTGCAACTCTACCCTGAAGTCACCTGATTTGCTTTAGACAATCTCAGCCACACAGGGACACTGGTGGAAAAAGGGTCTTCAGCCACGGAAATTTGGCCACGGACAAATCCGTGGTTGACAGATGCAGGAACAATAGAAAATGTGTTAGCCCTATACTTCTTAAAACCACCACCCCTTGGGGAGAAGATTTAGCGGAAGAATATGAAAAATTTCTAAGAAATAATTCGGAAGAATTCCCATCATTAGGATTACAAATGAAATTTACAAAAGATAAAATTGCATACTATTGTATGCAACAATCATTAATAGGAAGTGCAAGACAATATACCAAATATATGGGACTATTATGTAGTACGTCTGATATGGCAACCCAATGGGGATGTCAACCAGACAAAAAGAAGTATAAGAGGTTCAGAAAATATTTCAAACCGAAGAAATTTAAGAAACATAAAAATTATGACTTTAAAAAGAAAATATTCTTTAAAAAGAAAAACTTTAAAAATAAAAAAGATATGATTAAAAAATTTTACAGATGTTGGTCCTGTAACCAAGAAGGCCACTATGAAAATGAATTTCCAAAAAAGACAAAATATACTAAACAGCTGTAAAAGCATTCAGATTGTTCTATGAAGAATTGTGCTGTCAGCCACGGATTTGTCCGTGGCCAAATTTCAGTGGCTGGGAAAAAAATTGGCCCACAGAGTATTTCCCACGGACATTTTCGTGGGCGTTAGTTGACCTTCAGCCACGGCATTGTCTGTGGCCAATAATTATCAGCCATGAAAAAGTGGTGAAGAAATTTTCTGTGGCTGTTACGTATTAGCCAGTGATATTTTCGTGGCGAATAAAAGTAATGGCCAGGGATATGTCTGCGGCTAAAGGTCCGTTGCCAGTAAAATTTTTTTACCCAAATTGGGGGAGTCCCCGCGCCCCCAATTTGGGTAAAAAAATCGATCACTTTCCAATTTTCATCAGCCGAGATAGAGAGAGGGATCAGAGGATGAAAACAAAGAAGGAACCGTCGACGACGACGAAGGAGCCGACGACGACGACGAAGGAGCTGACGACGACGTCGATGCCGACGCCAGCTGCAGTGCAAGGTATGCTTTTCGCCCTAATTTCTCTAGAATGGGCGGAGGGGGCGTCGGAGGGGGCGTCGGAGGGGGCGTCGGCCCCTGTCGTAGCCCCAGCTCCACTCGCCTCCTTCTGAACTAAATGAGGAGAGCGGGAGCTGGGTCGATGGCGGTTGCCGATGCCCCCTCAAACTCCTCTCTCTCCTAATCCTCCAATCACAGACCCCGACCCCCCTCTGACCCATCCCTCACCAGTGACCCCCCCGCTCGAGAAACGTGTAAATTGTTAGGGTTAGGGTTTGGGATACGGTTAGGGTTAGGGTTAGGGTTAGGGTTATGGTTATGGTTAGGGTTAGGGTATGGGTGTGGGTGTGGGTGTGGGTGTGGGTTATGGTAAGGGTTAGGGTTTGGGTTTGGGTTTGGGTTTGTGTTGGGGTTGAGTATAAGGAATAGGTTGGGGCTAGGGTTAGGGTATGTGAAGGGGTTTGGTTTAGGGTGACGGTTTAAGGTAGGGGGTTCGGTTTAGGTGTTGGAGGTAGGGTAGAGTTTAAAAATATTGTTTTGGGTTAGGGTTCGGTTAGTGTTAGGGTTGGAGTCAGGCCTAGGATTAGGGTTGAGTGTAGGGTTGAGGTTAGGGTAAAAAGGGTTAGGTGTCGGATTGGGGTTTGGGGAAGGTTTAGGGTTGTGGTTAGGGTTATGGTTAGGATTATGGTTAGGGAGTTGAGGTTGGGGTAAAGGGTTAGGTGTCGGATTGAGGTGGGGGGAAGTTTAGGGTTTAGGAATAATAGAATTTATTTTTATTTTAGATTATATTGTCGATATGAAGGAAACATAGAATTTATTTTAATTTTAGATTAATGAGAACCTAGCCATGCATGTTAAAACATACACTCTTGGTATAAAATTTATTTTAGTTATATTGTCGATATCAAGGAAAAATAGAATTTATTTTAATTTTAGATTAATGAGAACCTAGCCATGTTAAAACATACACTCCTAGTATCACAATGATAGCCGCATACTTTTATGAAAGAGTCGACTATCATTTAAAGTTTCTCAAAATAGTTAATTTAGAAATATATAAATGGTTGATACACAATTACATGTAAATTTCATCGTCAATTACAGATGTTGTAGGTTCCAGACAAGTCGTTTATGGAAATAACGGATCTAAACATGACTCGAAACCGAAGATATTTAGAGGGGATAGATGCATTCTTAGCGTATGCTGATGCCAACCCTCTAAGCATGTTGATCGCCCGTGAACTAACACCTAGAACTCACCTAGCAATGGCACGAACGTCAAGTGCTAAATGTATCCTAAATGCGAATTCCGGCACTTTACGCAAGCATACGGTGTCAATTAATAGTATAAAAGATATAGATCCCACATGGAAGGTATGAATGTTATTGTCGTGGGTTATTTTTAAATCTCAAAATATAGGTAGCAGTCGGTTTCGAAAGGTTGTTTGTTTAGATTATGAACAATTAATGAATACTATGGCTTTAGGACTCACTACTAGGATTGTCAGACGTCGATGCATGGTTAGGACTCTTACGCTGTATTGGTTTTATAGGGATTATCGCATCCAAGATGTGGAATTCATGATTCTAAGCACCATGAATCTAACGTATCGCATTAACCCGTAGGTGCACACGACACGTGCATTAAGAATCAATAATATTCACGCCAATCTCTTGGATGGAATGATCTCAGCTCACGCCACTCTTGTGGGTTAAAGCTTTGATGTATTTTGATGGCTCTTATTGACGCAATGGCGGTAGCGGTCAATTCGTGATATAGTTCGTCGTTAGATCCCATCAAGACATGAGCCGGGCATGGTCACGAGTCTCAATTGAATCCACTAACTCCCTAATTAAGCCTATAGGATACTCCTTAAGTTAATCGATTCCACCGACTGTGGGCATGACCTCAGTATGATTTCTCCTACAAACTTTGCAAGATCAACCAAAATACTTCCCTTTTATTCCAGCACAACCTAAAAATCCTAACTTTACATCTCAATCCTAAAATCCATTGGCTTATCCATTGGCCCTAGATAGAACTACTCACGCATCATAGAAATAATAACAAGAGATTCAATAGATGCAATAGAATTCTTCATGGCAATGGAAAACATCAAAAAGTAATAAAAAGTGTAGAGAATCGTTACCAACATGCCAAGAAGAAATAATAATCCAAAGAGAATTAAGAAGACAAGATTCCTTGCGCGAAACAGTAGTAAAAATCCAAGCTTTGCTTCTTACAAAATAGCGACGGGACAAGTTCTCCAAAAACCTAATTAAAACTAAACTAAGAGTTTCTCTAAAGGTCCTATCTAAAAATAAAGCTAAAACGTCCTTAAATACATAGGAGAAAGATCCCAAAAAATCTCAGAAAATCTGGGCACTTGGGCCCACAAACTAGGGTGGTCGCGTCAGCTACTCGGTCGAGTAGAGGAGCCTGCTCGGTCGAGTCAGCAACAGGCTCCCCTTGCTGCTGCTTCTGCATTTGGCAGATACGAGCTACTCGGTCGAGTAGCCTCCCTACTTGGTCGAGCTGCAGTAGATTTGAAATTCCTTCAAAACGTCGATCTGTTTCTTTTCGACTCGGATCGAGCAGGTGAGCTGATTGGTCGAGTTGCTTTGCTGCTCGGTCGAGCTGGGATGCCTTGGAAGGAAGCTCGAAATCTTCATCTATTTGGTACGACTCGGGTCGAGTCAGGTGTCTGCTAAGTCGAGTTGGTCCGAGCTGTTTCCTGGGCGATTTCTGCGTGTTAGCTCGGCTAAGTAGCTGATGCTACTCGGTCGAGTCACCTAGGAAACTGATCTCATTGTTCCCATTTTCTCGTTCTCTTCTCCTCCTCTTCTTCGATCTTCTTACATTCCTCGACGAACTCTCATGGAGCCTTCCCAATGACGTCTCTGTCGTACCAGATATACCAATGTCCCAAAATAGCTCCAATTTGCTCCAAAACTCCCGACAATCCAAAAAGATATACAAAACTCGAATATGGCATTAGAAGCACGATAATATATTAAAATATGGAGTTTGGAGGCAAAAATGACATGAAATGGTGCAGTAAAAACTTGTAAAATATGGACAATTCACATGTCCAGTGGAAAAATCCGTTGCCCTTGCACGAGGAGCCAGAACAATGAGATACTTCAGAAGTACATTGTACGTGTCCATTTGGTGTCTCACGGATTCGACCCCAATTATAAATTTTGGATTTACCACAAAGAAGGTGCCGTAACAAAGGAGATACTTGGCAGAAAAGCGTATTGTGCATGGAGATCAAAGGGCAGATGACATATATACAATGTTGGAAGATATTGGTGCACCAAGCAGAAACATGTCAGATGATGATCTTCACACTGTTGACTATGATCGATTGATGAAATTACTGGAGAATAATGAGTCTGATTTATACAAAGGACGCACAGAGTTCATGAGGCTATCATTCATGATTAGACTGTTGCATATCCAAACACTAAGCGGAATGGCAATTACACATTTTGAGATGTTGTTGGATTTGTTTAGAAGGGTAGTTCCCGGTGGGCAGGATAGCACTCCAGCTACTCATTATGAAGCGAACAAAATCGTTAATACGTTAGGGCTCGATTACAAGAAAATTGACGCATGCCCTAACGTATGCATTCTATACTACAAAGACAACAAGGACCTATGCGAATGTCCAACATGTCATGTTCCCCGATGGAAAGTTGAACAAAGAACAGGTGTGACGAGGGATGGTCATACAATCCAAAAGAAGAAGCAGACTCCGGCGAAGGTTCTTCGATATTTCCCAATTATACCAAGGCTGCAGAGGTTTTTCACGTCTGCTGAATTGGTGGGAAAAATTCGATGGCACGCCACCGACCACATAGAGGACGAAAAATTGAGGAATCCCACCGATGGGAAAGCATGGAAGCATATCGACTGTATTTATCCCGACTTGCAAGGGAGACGAGGAATCCTAGACTTGGTCTTGCAAGCGATGGGTTTAATCTGTTTGGAGCGATGAGCTCTGGTTGGTCCACTTGGCCCGTGTTGCTGACCCCGTATAACCTCCCGCCTCATATGTGCATGACGCAACCATTCTTGATACTGTCACTATTGATTCCTGGGAAATACTCGCCTGAAAATGATATTGATGCTTTCATGCAGCCCTTACTTGATGATCTGAAGTTTTTATGGGAACAAGGTGTGGGCACTTTCGGCGTTGTAAAAAAGCAAAGTTTTTGCATGCGTGCTATTGTTTTATGGATGATAAACGACTTCCTGATGTATGCTAATCTATCTGGTTGGTCGACAAATGGTAGGACGGCTTGCCCGGTTTGCACAACAGATTATGAGGGCACATTGTCTTATTTTTATTTTAAATGTGAATTCCTTCAATTTTTGTGTAACATACTGCACCTATCAATGGTTACCTATGCCTCCTTGGTAAGGAAACCCATTTCCATCTAAGTTGATATGGTTTTGTCCTTCTCGTATGTATCATTGACGCTATCGTTATGTTAATCAAGATAGTTCCATGACGTCGCTCTGCAGGAATGCCGAGGAAGTAAGTGTTGAAGTGTTGATGGTCTAGAACCTTAGTCACGGTACCGAATGCGAAGAAGCGAGACCCGAGACTACATATGTTTTGCCTGGATCTTCCTCGGGCCACATCTGCCATGAAAACCGACAACACACTCATTCTTGTGCCGGCATATTATCCATGGATTACTCTAACCTTAAACCTAAGGCTCCACTATTAACATCCGAGAGTGTGCTGGAGGAACCACTAGTACTTTAACAACCACTGTACTACTACCTTGTCATTCATCGCCCACCACCTCCAACTACTACCTGTTTGTGACCCCAAAGTTATTGTTACTGCACCTACAACCGCAATCCAACTATCTACTGAGGGGGTTAGGGTTAGTAGCAGTAGTTGTTACCGTAGCTTTATGCTACATACAACTGTCATGACTAATATCATATGCAACAATTCCAGTTCTGATTTGTAACCATGTGTAGTCTTTAACCAATATATCTTACTTAATACATGCACGTCTATCTAATTTAGATCTAGATTTTTTTTGTATTCTAGATTTTTTGATTACTTTATTGGATCAGTACTGCACTACAGAAAACAGCGTTTTGCAACTGAATGATAGCAGCTCTATGAGTTTGACTTCATTTATCTGTCCATGGACTTCAAGTATGATACCATTCTACAACTTAATTATATTTGCACTTTGATGGGTTTGGATAAATTAAGATTATGATATCTATTATACATTTGACAACGATTTTTGAATCCTAGGGCTGACTAAGACAAGCTGACTAGGACAAAGAGGTTGATAGAAAGACGGCTGAGATTTAATCTTGAAAAATGAATGGTTTGGATGAGTTTTTTGAAAATTTTGGAAGAAAAATTCTTAATCTTAATAGGTAAACATGTTTGGGGGAACGCAAAAGGTTTGAAATTTTGAAAACAGCTGGCATTGGGAAGCGAGAGACATCATGTCCACTTCCCCCAGCTTTCCTCTAGAACCAATAGGATCTGAGCACACGGATCGCTGCGTGGCACTCTCAAAAATTTTGTATCACAGACGTGTCTCTTTCAAAAAAATTATTCACCGGTTGAGATTTGTGCTCGGGAAAGCGAGTCTTCGTCCTCAGTTTTCAAAAGAACCTCGCAGCACTTACCAAAAAAAGTAAAACTTACCAAAAAAGAACCTTGCAGCCCTCATCAGAAAAAGGGATCACAAACAAGATTGGGGTTTAGATGGCTCAGGAGTTAGGGTTTGTTGTTTGGGAAGAAAGCGATGATCCAGAGATCGGTCCCCTCCCAGTTGTGTTGTCGTCGGTGCTTCCTCAGATCTTCGTAAGCTTCTCGACCTGCAGGCATAAAGGTACGATTTTTTGCTTCTCTGTCTCAAGATTCAGATTCGATCAGATCGCAACACAGCTCGGTCAGATCTAAAACTCCAATGATCTCTTGCTTTCAACACAGCTCGATCAGATCTAAAACTCCAAGCGACAGAGAGAGCAAATGCGCCTACTTTTTGCCACGAGCAGATGAAGCAAAATGAAAGGAAACCAAAACAGATGGAAGGGGGAAGATTAAACGATGAAAGCGGGCGGGCGAGCTCGAGAGAAAACAAACATCTAACGGAGAATGATCCCAACATTGCAAACTTCTGATAAACAAACTTCACGAGAATGATTATAGCAATTTGCAGTTTTTCCATGATCTGGGTATGTTATTAGTATGTTCTTTTTTCCCTAATTTTTTTGGGAATTTTTGCATGATACCATTCCAATCGTGGAGGTGTTCGAGAATCTGAAATGCACGAGAGAGGAGATCATGGGCGAGACTGCCCAAGAGAGGCTCACCATCTTGGCTACTACAAGCTCGAAGTGAACCATGTGATTCTCTCTATTTTTTTCTTTTTTCCTTTTTTTTCTCTTCTTAAAAATAGTATTTTACATCTTTTCATTGATCTGGGACTGTTGCTTGGTTTTTGTTTATGTTTGTGCAAGAGAGCAAAATTCTCAAATTCTTGGGGTTTATGTGGAACTCTGTTTCATTGGTGATGGAGATCGCCATAATCATGGCTATTGCCCTTGCCAAAGGAGGGGTGAGCTACAATACCATCAATACTCCATTTTTTGTTCTTGGTTTTTCCCCTCCCGTTTTCCTTATGGTATTGAAAGTTAGGTGCAAATTCATAATTCATTCACCCTGCTGTGAGTATTAAAATTAATTAAGCAAAGCTTCTGTTCAAAAAATTGGGGCTTTTGATCTTGATCTAATGAATACAGCCATCTCTATTTTTTTTATTTAAATGTAGTGTGTTTTCTCTTCGTTGAAGATTTTTTATGCTGTACTTTTTGTTTATATACCTTTTTAAAAATAAGTATATCAAAGAAATTTAGATCGCTTGGAAGGATAATCGTTTTTAATGATTCCATTCCCTTTTGTGTAGCTGGAGGTATCTTCCTTCTAGCCTAGGCTTCTAGCTGGAGGTAGCATTCCCTTTTTTTAACAGCTAGGAATTAGGAATCAAATTCTCTGGCGGCTGATTCTATTATATTCACTTATCTACTCTTCTGATCTGTTTTTGCTATTTTAATGCCATTACTCACTCCAAGTTTCTTATTTTGATATCGATAGAGTTTATTAGCTAAAAAAGTTCTAAAAATGGTAGAAGTATGATGTATTGGAGGCAATGTTTAAGGATGCAGTTGATTTTTGGTAAACATAATATTATTTCTGTGCTCATCTTTCGTAGTTTGCTCTTTTTTTCCCTAATTTTTTTATTTTTTTGGGATTTTCGTCGGAGAACATTCCGATTGAGGTCTTCAAGAAACTGAGATGCACAACAGAGGGGCTCATGATCGAGGCGAGATAGGAGAAGCTCACCATCTTCGGGGTACAACACTCACGAAGAGGCGCATGTGATTCTCTTTTTTCTTTTTTCCTTTTTTTCTCTCTTTAAAAGTAGCAATTTGAATCTTTTCCTTTATTTGGCTTCTGTTTTTTTTGCATAGGATCAAAATTCTCAAGTTCTTGGGGTTTATGCGGAACCCTCTCTCATGGGTGATGGATGCTGCCACAATCATGGCCGTTGCCCATGCTAATGGAAGGGTAAGCTAAATTTCCAGTCAGAACGCTTGCCATCTATAGAAAGAAGGGACACTATGCTCAGTGATTGGGCACATGGCTCTCACATCTACCTTACCGCCATCCTCAATTATTTCACCGCTGATGTATTCTTCACCATCAATTTTTCAATGTTTTGTTTGATTTGATCTATTTAGGCACTCCCATCTACCCGTTGCTCCAATCTGCATATTTGTTTTGGAAGCTGCTTGCTGGTGTGACTATTGTAAGCGGTGGTGTTTTGCCGAACAATTACTTGGCTTTGCTATCAAAGAAGGGGACTAATCCCCAATTCTCCCCTGGTTGAATTCTTTTGTGTGGTGTGTGGATGTTTTGTCGAAAATTAAGTTTATTAAGGGGTTGATCTCTTTTTTGTAACATTGTTTGATTTTGTATGTTATTGTTATGATCTAGGCTAAAATGTAGATTTTGGAAATATTATGTGTATTTTGGGGGGTTGAAGCTTCTATTCTAGAATGACTGAGTTTATATGAAGCCTATGTAACTTTACTTTATAGGCATGTTAGGTGTCTTGCAGAGCTTCAGAGGTGTCATGCAACTTTGATTTGAATGTTTTTTCCTGTTATAATGAGGGGGTTTGATGGAGAGAATTGGTAGAACGTGAGTGTGAGAAAGTTGCATCACGAACAATTGGGTGTAGATGTTGGAGAAAATTTCATTGTAGATGTTTCTGAAGTCATCAAATCCCGTAGCTATAGAAATGGGTATAGATGTTGGTGATGGCAACGAGTGTAGATGTTGGTGATGCTTTATTGAAAAATTTCTTTTTGGTGATTATTCAATATTTGTATAACAAGATCTCTATAATGTTTTAGGGTTAATATTGTGTTTTAATTTCTTAAGACTAATTCATGCATGCTGTGTGAAGAAAAATGTGATTAAGTCTATGTTTTCTTAATCTAGCTCGCTTTCACCAGCACCAGATTTCAGCGTATTTTACTAACTCTCTACTCCCACAGATATGCTCGATGCCATTATGTAAATCTTATTTGAAATTTTCTCATTTGCTATGAATTGAAACGGTTGTGGTGCTAGAACTTTGCATTTCTTTGATGTAAATTATTGGTTCGAATCTGTAATGATTTGCTCATGTGTGATTTAGTATCCGTTGCATAGTTTACAGGATATGATAAAACTCAGACCCTTCATAACTGCCTAGCTTTATAGTTCTGAAGTCAGGTGGAACCATAAGTGAGGGGAGGTTTTCTGTTTATGAGTCATTACATTGAACTTTAAATTGGACTGAATTAGATAGAATCGAGATTACCTCATACATTAAATATTTGAATGAAATTAGGGGGCACATTAGCTGAAGTTGGCTTCAAATATTATATGCAAATAAAAAGGAGCTTTCCTCCTTGAAGAGTCTGTCAAACATTCATGGATAACCTGAACAGTGATATTATTTACTTTGATGTAATTTACATGGCCATGATGCTATTGTCAAGTGGACTTAAAAAATCTTACTATTGTCCTTGCTTGCTATTTCTAGATTCAGATATGTACTTATGTACATACCCAGCAAATACGCATTTATGTACGTACTAATGTGTTCTCATCCAAATAAAATACCCTTTATCTTTTCATCTGCAACTTCTTGAAGCTTCAAAATGCCTATAGGTCTAAATTTTCTTAAAGAACTTTGGATGGCTTAGTTTAAGGCATTCACAATATTCTCCTAAAACATTTCAACCTATTAAAATCTCCCACATCTTAAAAACATTTACAGCCCCTTCAAAAGCATCCTAAAAAAGTTGTATGCAACTTCAAAATATTTTTCCGCAAAATTTTTTTAACCAAATTCAAACTAAAATTAAGTTCACACAACAGAGAATTTAATTCCTTCCAAAAAAACCTTAGTTCACACCCATGTTAAGTCACCTTCAGATTTATTTTTTCCAAAACTTAAAATTAAAATTTAGCCTACCTCAAAAAATTTAGTTCTATTGAAAAAGTTAGTTCACTCCAAAATTTAGTTCTTCCAAAAATATTACTTCACTCCAAAATTTAGTTTCCTCCAGAATTTATGATTTTATTTTCTACAAAATTTTATTCCCTCCGGATTTAGCTTTTCCTAAAATTTTGTGAGAAAATTTTGGGAAGAAAACCCAAAAATTTTGGTGAACTAAATCGAGAGAGAACTAAATTTTAAGGTGGGGCCTAAAATTTTAAACTAGAACTAAATTCTTTGGGGAAGCTAAATTTTTTGGGGGTATTGAATCTGGAGGGAATGAAATTTTGTGCTAGAATTAAAATTTTTGGGATGACCTACATAGAAATTATTGCACTTTACTAATTACTATAGTTTTAAAATTAGGAGATCTAATATTTTGATGTGGGAATATTTCAAATGAACGAGAAACTAAATTTTGGGATGATTAAAATTTTTGGGGAACTAATTATTAATTATTGCGATTTAATTATTGTTGTTCGTTTAAGATTAGGGGTTTAATGATTTTCAGAAGGACAATATTTTAAAGAAAATGCACCCTTTTGGCATGTGTTAAATCTTGAAGGAACTAAATATTGGGTGGAACTAATATTTTTTAAAAAAAACTAAGTTCTTTGGTGGGAATTAAACCTTGAGGGGCCTAAAGTGTCACCCAACCGAATTTGTTGTTCCACGCCGAAGGCATCCGCGCTGTGTTTGTTGTTTTGCGCCGAAGGTGCCCGTGCTGCTAAATATTTTATGCTAATTTGTTGTTCTTTTAATTTTTTTGGCTGTGGAAATAATTTTTTCGGGAACAATGATTTTGCGGGGAAAAATCTTAATTGAACTGTGCCCGCAGGCACGGGTTATGACTAGTATATATATATAACATTATCTATCTTTACTCACCCCCTCCCCTCACTCACACACATATCATATATATATACTAGCAAATAACCCGTGCACACGTGCATGTGGACTGGGAAAAAACGGTTTGAAAGCGGGGAAGAATAAAAACTGTGGGTGTGTGTGTGGGGAGGGTCCAGGGGAAAAATTGTAAAAACCGGGGTTGTATGTGCAAAATTCCCCATTTCCTCTCTTATCCCTCAAAATCTCATCTCTTATCCAATTTATCGTGTCCAAATTCTCTTATTCAATTTCTCTTGATAACCTCCCTATTTTATAGAGTAGATATGTATGTATGTATGTATGTATATGTACATGTATATATGTATACTAGTCATAACCCATGCCCGTAGGGCACGGTTCATTTAAGATATTCTCCACCTCAAAATCATAGTTCATCCCAAAATTAAAGCACAATAATTGTGATTTAGTTCCTTCAAAAATTTTAGTTCCCCCAAAATTTACTTCCCCCTGAGAATTTAGTTCCCCCCAAAATTTATTTTCATCCTGAGTTAACATGTGCCCTAAGGTCACGATATATTTAAAATATTCCCTCCACAAAATCTTGAATCACTAAAATCTTGTATACACATATTGATATGGATTCTAATCACTAATGTAAATTAACAATCCAATGATACACCAAAATATTACGTTCAATATTGCATACTTAGCACAATTCATTGAAGGTGAACCGCATCATAAGCGCATAATATCTCATATGTAAACCTCGATAGTAACTATCACATAGAACTGATTTCGTAACTGCTCCGTCAACTATGATCCTGAATTGATATTATCTATATCTCAATTGTAAAAGAGCAGTATGAAATAGTCAAGTATCATTTGATTATATAAGTTATTGATGTCATAAAAGCTATCAGTCTAAAACTCAATAGATCAGTAGAGCCTTCTAAAATGGTCAAAAATTAGATACTTCCCTTTTAATATGAAAGGACTGCAATTTTCTTGGTTAGCACATCAATTGTATCCGGTAATATAACGTAATTGTGAAGGAAGAGCACCTGACAGTATGATGGATGAAAGCAGAATGTAAATTAAACAATGAGAATCACAAAGTTGTAAATGAATAAAGATGCCAACATAATTTTAATGGAACATGTGACGTGGCAACTATACATAACAATATAATAAAAAATGTTAGTCCTATTATTCTTGAATTTTCTACTAAAAATTGAGCCGGCTTTCTTTACCTCAAATTCTCCTCATTATACCTCAAAGATCCCAACTCAGAGCTTCCTTAACTCCCCCGTCCATTGTACTCCATACACACATAAATCATAAGAACTAAATTTTAATAATTTTCCTAATGAGTATTACAAAAATAGTATCAAGATCAGAGCCTTATGTACCATTTAAGACCGGACACCGTCACTTGCTCTTGATCTCCATGATGCTCTTCACATTGGTGGTGTAAAAAAAGTAAACAGTCGCGTACCTCACCACCACCTCGAGTTGGCTGAGACATCTGTAATTTATCATTCTCTTATAAACATTATACACTCCAATTGCCAACAGGTCAAGAACTGATCTATAAGAATTTCCAAAATGGGTAGTACAAAAATAGCATGAAGATTAGATTTCACATCAATATATGTATTTCAAGATGTAGCTCGTTACAAATTTCACAACTTGGACAAATTTAGTGAAGCAATCCAAGATTTACTGGCCAGGTAAATTTAGTACAAATTTCTCATTGTCGTTGATGAGTTGCTCGGGGTGGAAGAGCTGACGGTAGGTACCAATCCTCACATCATCAATCACAATGGGTTCGGGATCAACAAAGACAACATGGGGCACGTGCTTCCCAATACCTGTCTCAATGAAGAAGGTGTTGAAGGCATCGTCACCTCCACCGACAGGCGTCACTTGGCATCTGGCCATCCGGTTGAAAACAAAAAGTTTTAAAAGACTCCTTAGCATTAATATGATATGATGATAAAAATGCATATTTGTATAAAAATGGCTCATATATGGCAGACATAAGAATCTGAGTAAAAAAATTCGGTCTTTAAACAGATGGGGGATAAATTAGCATATCCACATATCTGAGTAAAAAATAAATTTTCAGAATACATAGGGTTAGGATTAGCAAACACAGTTCCCAAAAAATTGAAAGGCATGCGAAGATTTGTCATAAAAAATTAACCGAGTTACATCAACATAAGAATCAGGATCCTACATATATAAAAATTGCCAAAATGTACAGCAAGAACATTTCTCTTATAATGAATAAAAATCCAGATCTAATAAGCTTTGTTCCCAAATCAAACTAAATAATGAGCAAATTAGCATTTTCTTCATGGATCCACAAAGAAACTAACAATATATTCAAAGATCTAATGTTTTTTGGCAACGATTCACGAATAACAAATGTTATTGGCAAGCTCGCAGTCGTAGTTCTCACCGCATTGAGCACAAAGGGTTTGTTTCTGAGAATTACTGTCGGCTATGATTTTCGGTTTGCCGTCTCAATGGGACAGTTGCCAATTTGATGGCCGAACCCCCATTCGTCTGGGCAAGAATTTCAACTGAGCCGTTGTTGCTCAGAATTCCATTACTGCTCCCATGCCTTTAAAAATAGCAATAAAAATTAAAGCTCAATCCATCAAAAAACAATCGAACAACTGAAATAACAAATATCCAAGAGATTCAGAGGACTGGGACTACAACTACAGTTCTATATGAGCAGTAAATATCCTAGTTCTAGACTTTAATCAGAATCTGATATTAAAAATATTAGACTAAGACTTTCCAGAACTGAAACTTTCTAAAATTGAATCAAAAACATAGACAATAAATGATTACCCTTTCGACGATGCTTCGAGCGAAAGTGGCACACCCTCGCTTTGCTCGGATCTTGCAAGGCACCGAATCGTGAAACTGCAAGAACTTCTCGATGGCTGCCATCTCTGTTGAGGTCTTCGGCAGGTTGAACTGGTGGCTCAGCCCATTTCACGCCTCTCCTCCGTTCTATAAAAACCCATGAGCAAAAGAAATGAAACTATTTCTCCAAAAGCAAATCATCATTGGATAGATTTAATTTGGCCTTATTGGTACCTGATGATTTAATTTGGGATTGTTGTTGGATAGCATGGGAGATTCTTCCCATGAGGTCATCGGAGTATCGCCGCCACTGCTGCCAATAGATTCATTCTCAATGTCCGAGATCCGACACATGTCCCAACTCCACCCGCTTCGTTCAAATTTGTAAATCCAGCAATCCCCCACATAACCACGTATCCTACCAAAAACAGCAAACAACATCTGCATAAATAAAAAATTTCAGTCCCCTGATGCTGCTGGGGACAAAAATAGACAAATATATCTGCTGGGGACAAAAACAACAACAACATACCTTCAAATGCCTGTAGATGGTGATGTACCTCCAATATCCAATCTTCTTCGAGAGGTGCGTCGCGTAGAAAATGAACTTCGTCTTGAAGAATGTGTACTTCCTAGCCTTCGTCAGGAACCCCAAATCCAATGCCAGGTTGAAATCAGACCGGCCCTTTTTCAGAAACCTTCAAATTTAATATAACGATAAGCATTTCCATCATGATTCATAGAAGATAAGGGTGTTGGTTGAAAGAGTTTTGGTTAAATGCATACCCTGCATGTCTGGCTTCATCCCTTGACATGAGGGAAAAGATCTCAGCCACAACATGATTGGTTTTCTGCCATGTAACACAACATTTTTTGTCATAAAAGGGTGCAAGACTGATACCTCATGCTTGAGGTTGCCGCAAGGAAATTATAATGCCTACAACAGTGAGTACAAAGATGAATCACACATCTATTCCCTAACACCGGCTTCTGAACATCATATACATGTAATCGCATGAATGTGTTCTTTAACAATTGTTGTGTCAAGTATAAAATTTGTTTGCATTCGAAAAGTATCCTTTACTTGAAAACTAGAAAAGGCATTGTCGTCTTACATTAGCAAGAGCATTTTGAGGAACAAAAAAATTTGAATGAAGTCATGTGTGCTTCCTTCAGGTTCATATGCCCCCAAGGAAGTACCGGCATAAGAGTAAGGATTCAGCTTGAAGATACAGCATCTCCCTTGGTCTGCATTTGTAGCCTGAGAACCATCGAAAGAGAGCGTCCTTGGCAAGAAATACAGTGCAGGATATACCACACTGTAAACCTCAAGATCCATAGCAAATGCAAAAACATGCTCCAAAATGCTTCACCTGCATAACACGGGCGAAAGTCAATGAGAATCTCCGAATCCAAGGATCTAGCTTGGAATTAAGTAAAACGGAGCAAGCTGACAGCCAAGAGAATGATTGGTGATATGTCAAAATTACTGCAAAAATTAAATCTTAAACGACCGTTTCCGCAGACATGAGTTATGACTATGATTAGATAAATGCATATTCAACTGTTTTCACCAAATTGAATTACAGTTACTTCCTATCCAGCAACTTCCTTTCCAGTACGCGAGTCGCGACAACAGAAAAGACTCGATATAATACTCTCGCTCACTCCATCTCTCTATTGATTTCTTTGATGAAAGAAATCTAAATCCTTTTCTCAAATAATCATCTGTATGGGCACGACTCCTTTACATAACCCCTTCCATCAAGGTAGCTATAAGAAGTAGTTATTGTATCCACACAAACTTACCCTATAAAATGATGGATCATATTATTTCATCTGTTATGTCACACTGAACTTTAAGTCACACATGAGAAATCTAGCATAACTCCCTACAAAATGCCTTATGTTCATGTTATCTGATGTACTAATGTCACAACAATTTCCCTTTCACACGAGGAAACATAGGAAGCTTAAACATGATCCCTTAACTCTCACAACCATGGCAGGATCAACTCACCTATAGTGCAAAATTCAAGATATGTGATATCATCCTACATTACTATCATGGTTGATGAATCGGCACACAATGTGAAACAAAAATCCGATAAGCCACTCTGGATTTTGGAAGTAATTTTATTGCAGTGTTGAGCAATCTATAAGCATATCATACTTGGATCAAATACATACTTGGATTACATCAATGAAGGGGAAAAAATAACAAAGCTAACATTTTGATAGAAAGATACATACTTGGATTAGAGGTAATAAGAATGTGAGTCCCATCAAAGTTGCAGAAACCTCCACTCTGCTTAGTCTTCTGCCAGTAGTTACTGAAAGCATATGAAGCATGAGCCACCAAATTATCAGGATTAAAACAGTTCCCATTGGGCCTAATCTCCTTACAATCAGCTCTGCCCTCCCCACAAGCAAAATCTATGCCGTCCTAAAGCTTCTTTACCGGCACCGTCGGCTTTGCAATGTAACAGAGCCCAACCTTCTCAGCCTCTCTTGCCGCCGGAGCAGGACCGAATAACGGCAGCAGGCAAAATGGCCATGGCTATTCCGTCGACACGTCCGGCAGGTTCGCAGGGACCAGTACAGGGGCAGCTTTGGGAGCAAACGTGAAGGAAGAGCCTGAGACCGGTACAAACTGTGGAGAAGGTGGTGGGCTTGAGCTCAAAGATGACAGCTTTCTCACCGTCATAATGTCTTTAAGCCTGGAAAATCCCAAACTTTTCAAAAACTCTCGATGAGCAGAGACCCTCAACTGAAAATCCAAGAACTCAACGAAGATCTGGCGTAGCGGCCCTTGCATCTTGTTGGCGGCCTCCTTGAACTCGAGGCTACGGACGAAGTGGGTCTGGTTGTAGTCAGTCTTAAACTCGCCGAGCAGCATATCGAACTCCGACTGGTTCAGGTTCTTGTTAATCTCCTTGTTGAACAGCATCTCCATTTCCTTTCCATTTCAATCCAGAGAGAGAGAGAGAGAGAGAGAGAGAGAGACAGAGACAGAGAGAGAGAGAGAGCCATCGGCTGAGTGCACATAAATTTTGGGCGGCTGAGTGATGAATTTTGGGCGGTTGAGTGTTTCATCCCCAAACTTTTGATTTCAAATGCAAGTTTCAAATTTCAAAAGATCCCACCTAATTATTTCCCCCCAAATTTAAAAGTTTGTCCTAGTCAGCTTATATGTTTGTCCTAGTCACTTGTCCTACTGGGACAAAATTCAAATTCTTCATCAAATATAGAATAGATGTATACACTTGTCCAACTTCTCTTATCCAATTTCTCTTGTCCAATTTCTCGTATCCAATTCTCTTGATACCAACCCTATTTTATAGAATAGATAGCAAATAACTCGTGCACACGTGCATGTAGACTGGGAAAAAACGGTCGGGAAGGGGGGAAGAATAAAAAGTGTAGGTGTGTGTGTGGGGAGGGTCCAGGGGCAAAAATGTAAAAATCGGGGTTGTATGTGCAAAATTCCACACCTCTTCTCTTATCCCTCAAAATCTCGTCTCTTATCCAATTTATCTTGTCCAAATTCTCTTATTTAATTTCTCTTAATAACCTCCCTATTTTATAGAATAGATATGTATGTATGTATGTATATGTATGTATGTATATGTATGTATGTATATGTATACATGTATATGTATACACTTCTTATCCAATTTCTCTTGTCCAATTTCTCTTATCCAATTTCTCTTGATACCATCCCTATTTTATAGAATAGATGTATGTATATGTATGTAGGTATATGTATGATGTATATGTATATATGTATATGTATTTATGTATGTATATATAGGTATGTATATATACGTATGTATATACTCTTGTCCAAATTCTCTTATCCAATTTCTCTTGATAACATCCCTATTTTTTAGAATAGATGTATGTATATGTATGTATGCATATGTATATATGTATGTTTATAAATGTATGTATATACTCTTGTCCAAATTCTGTTGTCCAATTTCTCTTGTCCAATTTCTGCTATTCAATTTCTCTTGATAACATCCCAATTTTAAAGAATAGATGTATGTAAATGTATATATGTATATGTATGTTGTATATGTATATATGTATATATATATATATATATACACATATATATGTATGTATATACTCTTGTCCAAATTCTCTTATCTAATTTCTCTTGACCAATTTCTCTTGTCCAATTTCTCTTGATAAGATCACTATTTTATAGAATTGATATATGTATGTATATGTATGTATGTATATGTATATATGTAGATGTGCATATGTATGTTTATATATGTATGTATATACTCTTGTCCAAATTCTCTTGTCCAATTTCTCTTATCCAATTTCTCTTGATAACATCCCTATTTTATAGAATAGATGTATGTATATGTATGTATGTATATGTATATATGTATGTTTATATATGTATGTTTATATATGTATGTATATACTCTTGTCCAAATTCTCTTGTCCAATTTCTCGTATCCAATTTCTCTTGATACCATCCCTATTTTATAGAATAGATGTATGTATATGTAAGTATGTAAATGTATATATGTATGTTTATATACGCATGTATATACTCTTGTCCAAATTCTCTTATCCAATTTTTCGTGTCCAATTTCTCTTATCCAATTTCTCTGGATAACATCCCAGTTTTATAGAACTCTTGTCCAAATTCTCTTATCCAATTTCTCGTGTCCAATTTCTCTTATCCAATTTCTCTTGATAACATCCCTATTTTATAGAATATATGTATGTATATGTATGTATGTATATGTATATATGTATGTTTATATACGTGTGTTTATACTCTTGTCCAATTTCTATTGGTAACATCCCTATTTTATAGAATAGGTGTATGTATATGTATGTATGTATATGTATGCTGTATATGTATATATGTATATGTATATATGTATGTATATATACATATGTACATACTCTTGTCCAACTTCTCTTGTCCAATTTCTCTTGATAACATCCCTATTTTATATAATAGATGTATGTATATGTATGTATGTATATGTATGCTGTATAAGTATATATGTATATGTATATATGTATGTATATATACGTATTAATATACTCTTGTCCAAATTCTCTTATCCAATTTCTCGTGTCCAATTTCTCTTATCCAATTTCTCCTGATAACATCCATATTTTATAGAATAGATGAATGTATGTGTATGTATGTATGTATATGTATATATGTATGTTTATATATGTATGTATATACTTTTGTCCAATTTCTCTTGATAACATCCATATTTTATAGAATAGATGTATGTATATGTATGTATGTATATGTATGTTGTATATGTATATATGTATATGTATATCTGTATGTATATATATGTATGTATATACTCTTGTCCAAATTCTCTTATCCAATTCTATATACTCTTGTCCAAATTCTGTTGTCCAATTTCTCGTATCCAATTTCTCTTGATACCATTCCTATTTTATAGAATAGATGTATTTATATGTATGTATGTATATGTATATATGTTTGTTTATATATGTATGTATATACTCTTGTCCAAATTCTCTTTTCCAATTTCTCGTGTCCAATTTCTCTTATCCAATTTCTCTTGATAACATCCCTATTTTATAGAATAGATATATGTATATGTATGTATGTATATGTATGTATGTCGATGTATATATGTATGTTTATATATGTATGTATATACTTTTGTCCAAATTCTCATATCAAATTTCACTTGTCCAATTTCGCTTATCCAATTTCTTTTGATAACATCCACATTTAATAGAATAGATGTATGTATATGTATGTATATGTATATATGTATATGTATATATGTATGTTTATATGTGTATGTATATACTATTGTCCAAAGTCTCTTGTCCAATTTCTCTTGTCAAATTTCTCGTATCCAATTTCTCTTGATACCATCCACATTTAATAGAATAGATGTATGCCTATGTATGTATGTATATCTATTATACATTTGACAACGATTTTTGAATTTTAGGGCTGACTAGGACAAGATAAAGAGTGGCTGAGATTTGATCTTGGTAAATCAATGGTTGAGATTGGATTTTGTGAAAATTTTTGGGAGAAAATGCCTTGGGAATATAAACTTTGAAATTAGAAGTGCATTGGAAAAGAGTGTGGAAATTAAATTAGGGGGAAAAGTGCATTGGGAAATATTGTGGAGATTAAATTTGGAAGAAAAAGTGCATTGGAAACCTAAACTTTGAAATTAAAAGTGCATTGGGAAAGATTGTGGAGAATCATGATCCATTAAATTAAACAAAATAAAAAATTTAGCGTAAAACAATTTAGCGGAACGACAAATTAGCGTAAAAATACATTGATGTTTGTTGTCTTCGGCGCCCGCTAAATTTTTTTTCAAATATTTGTTATTCTGCGCCGAAAGCGCGGGCGCCAAATTTGTTGTTCAACACCGAATTTGTTGTTCGACGCTGAATTTGTTGTTCCATTGTTCTGGGCCAAAGGCGCGGGCGCCGAATTTGTTGTTACAAAGATTTGTTGTTCTGCGCAAAAGGCGCGGGCGCTAAATTTGTTGTTCGACGTCGAATTTGTTGTTCCGTTGTTCTGCGCCGAAGTCGCCCGCGCAAATTTTTTTACAAATATTTGTTGTTATGCGCCGAAGGACCGGACGCCAAATTTGTTGTTCCACGCCGAAGACGCCCGTGCCGAAGGTGCCCGTGCCACTAAATATTTTTACGCTAATTTATTGTTCTGTTTAATTTTGGCTGTGTAAATAATTTTTCGGGGAACAAAAATTTGTCGGTGAAATGTTAAATGAACCGTGCCCGCAGGCACGGGTTATGACTAGTGTATATATGTATGTATATGTATGTATGTATATACGCTTGTCCAAATTCTCTTATCCAATTTCTCGTGTCCAATTTCTCTTATCCAATTTCTCTTGATAACTTCCCTATTTTATAGAATACTAGTCATTACCCGTGCCCATAGGGCACGGTTTATTTAATGGCTGAGTTTTTCTCCCCCACAAATTTCAAGTTCCCCCAAATTTCAAGTTTTCCCACAAAAATTTCAAGTTTTCCCCCAAATTTAAGTTTTCCCCCAAAATTTAAGTCCCCCCAAAATTGTCATTACCACCAAGGACAAACTTGCCACGTAGGACAAAGCTTTGTCCTAGTAGGATAAGATTCAAAATCTTCATAGAACTGGAAAAAAAATGGCCGGAAGGGGTGAGAATAAAAAGTGTGGGTGTGTGTGTGTGGAGGGTCCATATGCAAAAATACAAAAACCGGGGTTGTATGTGCGAAATTTCCCACCTCCTCTTTTATCCCTCAAAATCTCATCTCTTATATTTTCTCTTATTCAATTTCCCTGTTTTATGTAATAGATATCCAAATTCTCTTATCCAATTTCTCATGTCCAAATTCTCTTATCAATTTCTCTTGATAACATCCGTCTTTTATATTAAAGATATCCCTTATCCAATTTTTCTTGTCCAATATCTATTATCCAATATCTCTTGATAACATCTCTCGTTTGTAATATAGATATCTCTTAACCAATTTCTCTTGATAAAATCACTCTTATCCAATTTCTATTGTCCAATATCTCTTATTCAATTTCTCTTGATAACATCCCTCTTTTATAATATAGATATCTCTTATCCAATTTATCTTGTCCAATTTCTATAATCCAATTTCTCTTGATAACATCCCTCTTTTATAATATAGATATCTCTTATCCAATTTCTCATGTACAATATCTCTTATCCAATTTCTCTTGATAACATCCCTCTTTTATAATATAGATATCTCTTATCCAATCTCTCTTGATAACATCCCTCTCTTATAATATAGATATCTCTTATCCAATTTCTCTTGTCCAATATCTCATATCCAATTTCTCTTGATAACATCCCTCTTTTATAATATAGATATCCATTATACAATTTCTCATGTCCAATATCTCTTATCCAATTTCTCTTGATAACATCCCTCTCTTATAATATAGATATCTCTTATCCAATTTTCCTTGATAAAATCCCTCTCTTATAATATAGATATCTCTTATCCAGTTTCTCATGTCCAATATCTCTTATCCAATTTCTCTTGATAACATCCCTCTCTTATAATATAGATATCTCTTATCCAATTTCTCATGTCCAATATCTCTTATCCAATTTCTCTTGATAACATCCCTCTCTTATAATATAGACTAGTCATTACCCGTGCCCATAGGGCACGGTTTATTTAATGGCTGAGTTTTTCTCCCCCACAAATTTCAAGTTCCCCCAAATTTCAAGTTTTCCCACAAAAATTTCAAGTTTCCCCCCAAATTTAAGTTTTCCCCAAAAATTTAAGTCCCCCCAAAATTGTCATTACCACCAAGGACAAACTTGCCACGTAGGACAAAGCTTTGTACTAGTAGGATAAGATTCAAAATCTTCATAGAACTGGAAAAAAAATGGCCGGAAGGGGTGAGAATAAAAAGTGTGGGTGTGTGTGTGTGTGGAGGGTCCATATGCAAAAATACAAAAACCGGGGTTGTATGTGCGAAATTTCCCACCTCCTCTTTTATCCCTCAAAATCTCATCTCTTATATTTTCTCTTATTCAATTTCCCTGTTTTATATAATAGATATCCAAATTCTCTTATCCAATTTCTCATGTCCAAATTCTCTTATCAATTTCTCTTGATAACATCCGTCTTTTATATAATAGATATCCCTTATCCAATTTCTCTTGTCCAATATCTCTTATCCAATTTCTCTTGATAACATCTCTCGTTTGTAATATAGATATCACTTATCCAATTTCTCTTGATAAAATCACTCTTATCCAATTTCTATTGTCCAATATCTCTTATTCAATTTCTCTTGATAACATCCCTCTTTTATAATATAGATATCTCTTATCCAATTTATCTTGTCCAATTTCTATAATCCAATTTCTCTTGATAACATCCCTCTTTTATAATATAGATATCTCTTATCCAATTTCTCATGTACAATATCTCTTATCCAATTTCTCTTGATAACATCCCTCTTTTATAATATAGATATCTCTTATCCAATCTCTCTTGATAACATCCCTCTCTTATAATATAGATATCTCTTATCCAATTTCTCTTGTCCAATATCTCATATCCAATTTCTCTTGATAACATCCCTCTTTTATAATATAGATATCCATTATCCAATTTCTCATGTCCAATATCTCTTATCCAATTTCTCTTGATAACATCCCTCTCTTATAATATAGATATCTCTTATCCAATTTCCCTTGATAAAATCCCTCTCTTATAATATAGATATCTCTTATCCAATTTCTCATGTCCAATATCTCTTATCCAATTTCTCTTGATTACATCCCTCTCTTATAATATAGATATCTCTTATCCAATTTCTCATGTCCAATATCTCTTATCCAATTTCTCTTGATAACATCCCTCTCTTATAATATACATATCTCTTATCCAATTTCTCTTGTCCAATATCTCTTATCCAATTTCTCTTGATAACAACCCTCTTTTATAATATAGATATCTCTTATCCAATTTCTCTTTTCCAATATCTCTTATCCAATTTCTCTTGATAACATCCCTCTTTTATAATATAGATATCTCTTATCCAATTTCTCTTGTCCAATATCTCTTATCCAATTTCTCTAGATAACATCCCTCTTTTATAATATAAATATCTCTTATCCAATTTCTCATGTCCAATATCTCTTATCGAATTTCTCTTGATAAAATCCCTCTTTAATAATATAGATATCTCTTATCCAATTTCTCATTTCCAATATCTCTTATCCAATTTCTCTTGATAACATCCCTCTTTTATAATATAGATATCACTTATCTAATTTCTCTTGATAACATACCTCTCTTATAATATAGATATCTCTTATCCAATTTCTCTTGTCCAATATCTCTTATCCAATTTCTCTTGATAACATCCCTCTATTATAATATAGATATCTCTTATCCAATTTCTCATGTCCAATATCTTTTATCCAATTTCTCTTGATAACATTCCTCTCTTATAATATAGATATCTCTTATCCAATTTCTCTTGTCCAATATCTCTTATCCAATTTCTCTTGATAACAGCCCTCTCTTATAATATAGATATCTCTTATCCAATTTCTCTTGTCCAATATCTCTTATCCAATTTCTCTTGATAACAACCCTCTTTTATAATATAGATATCTCTTATCCAATTTCTCTTTTCCAATATCTCTTATCTAATTTCTCTTGATAACATCCCTCTTTTATAATATAGATATCTCTTATCCAATTTCTCATGTCCAATATCTCTTATCCAATTTCTCTTGATAACATCCCTCTCTTATAATATAGATATCTCTTATCCAATTTCTCTTGTCCAATATCTCTTATCCAATTTCCCTTGATAACAACCCTCTTTTATAATATAGATATCTCTTATCCAATTTCTCTTTTCCAATATCTCTTATCCAATTTCTCTTGATAACATCCCTCTTTTATAATATAGATATCTCTTATCCAATTTCTCTTTTCCACTATCTCTTATCCAATTTCTCTTGATAACATCCCTCTCTCGTAATATAGATATCTCTTATCCAATTTCTCTTGTCCAATATCTCTTATCCAATTTCTCTTGATAACAGTTTTAAATTTTGCCATATACTCTTATTATGCACGCCCTTCTCATTCTAGCCAAGGATGTTCCAAATGTCACTTGTTGCATGGCAATAAATGCATGTTTAAATCTTTTGATATCTTTGGTATGGTAATTATACCTTTACATTGAGACATAATGTACATAAAGTGAAAGATTTTCAAAATGACAACTGTCACTTACTGCCATGCATACAATTACATATAGATAAAAGGGGATAACTATCACAAAATGCAAACCGAAGAATTATTATAGTAACATATAATTTACAGCTAAATGTCTTACTCATTTTTTTTTCTTAAAGACCATCGTAATCATATGTAGCATGGTTGAGGTTGATAAGATGAAAACTTACGTAGACAATGAAATGAAACCAAGTTGACGTTTCAGTTTAACTAACTTCACCGAGTTGCTACTCCTTCGCTCGACAATGAAATTTAAATGGAGCTACTACTCTTTCACCGACAATGAAATCAAGATACTTTTCCATGATCTGTGCATTTCCCGTATGAACAGTTCAACTCGCTTTATACTTTGATCTAATTCCCATGTGAACAAATGAACTATGCAAATCCCCTTTGAAATATAATTTGATCTAGTTCCTACGTGGCGTCTGTGAACAACTGAACGATAATTTGAATTGTTATTGGGAACCTGTGCGTTAGATAATTTGATTTATGAATTTCTATTCTGAGAACTGGATTCATAGTATTCAAACATGATTGCTCTCTAAGAAGGACTAAATAATGATTCCCTCAAGAATAAACTAAATAACATCCATCAAGAACAATGAAATTAGAACATGTTGATTCTTCAACATGTTGATTCTTCAAACATGATTCCCTCAAGAACATGTTGAAATAAATATGATCATTTGTTCTGAACCTGTGTAGAAAAATGATAATGGAAATGATGTCATACATTATCAACAGTGGAGTAATGCAGATGAAGTGATTTTATTTGCAAGTAATGTGGTGTCAGAAGTCGAATGATTTTATTCATTATCAACAGTGGGATTCGAATGATGTCCCTGTTTTTGTTTGCAAACTGTAGAGATTATTTAGAGGAAGTGCGTTTGTTTCGCATGCTCTGCAAACTGTAAGATGCAGATAAATTGATGTAATTTGATCTCTACAAATAAAGCGGACAGAATCATTGAAGAGTACTGAATTATTCAGTCGGAAGGCCAGTGGAGATTTGTTTATGATTAATTGTCTTACACAAGCGATCAGATCAACACAATTTGTGAAACCTCGAGGGATCTCAGAGAATGTGAAGGCTTCTTTCTAACCTTGTAAGCGGTCGGCGGGCTGCAAAATTCTGAGTCTTGTCTTCAATGGCATTTTTTCAACGAATTTAAAACACAAAAAATTTAAATTCATATA
The DNA here is from genome assembly GCA_030789695.1 of Scilla litardierei. NCBI lineage: Eukaryota > Viridiplantae > Streptophyta > Magnoliopsida > Asparagales > Asparagaceae > Scilla > Scilla litardierei. The sequence goes on from CM061142.1 coordinate 739,834,322, forward strand.
TTTTGTTGTAATATGATGTCTACAAATAAAGTGGACAGATTGATTGAAGGGTTAGTGACTGAATTAGTATGGAAAGTCCCAAAATTAAAAAACAGTGGAAAGTCCCAAAATTTTGGTTAATGAAGAAAATGAACCAAAATCACGAACGTGGATGAACCAAAATTACCATCATTTCCTTTCAAACGTGGATTCTCCAAAGACATTAAAAATTACAAACGTGGATTCAAAGCGTGATAATTAATGGTAAGCGTGATAATTCTCCATCGCCAAACAGGAAAAATGAATCCAAAGAGATCAGAAACGTGGAGAGAGAGAGAGGGGGGGAGGGAGGATTACCTGAGGACGTCGCAGAGAAGGGAGAGAGATGAGCAAGGCGCAGCGAAGGGAGAGAGAGCGGAGAAGGTTTTTAAGAGGGAGTTGTTGATAGCGTAAAGAAAGAGTAAGAATGCGGGACAAAAGTTTTAGAAGTTAAACGTGGGTGCAGTTGGTAACGTGGGTAGGAGTTTTTTTAACGGACAATTTTGCCACGTAGATTGTCCTAGTCAATTTTTTTTGGGAGCCACATAGGACAAACACAGACACGTGGGACAAAAGACGCCACGTAGGACATAGGTCCTGAATTGTATAGGAGATATCTCTTATCCAATTTCTCATGTCCAATATCTCTTATCCAATTTCTCTTGATAAAATCCCTCTTTTATAATATAGATATCTCTTATCCAATTTCTCTTGTCCAATATCTCTTATCCAATTTCTCTTGATAACAACCCTCTTTTATAATATAGATATCTCTTATCCAATTTCTCTTTTCCAATATCTCTTATCCAATTTCTCTTGATAACATCCCTCTTTTATAATATAGATATCTCTTATCCAATTTCTCTTGTCCAATATCTCTTATCCAATTTCTCTAGATAACATCCCTCTTTTATAATATAGATATCTCTTATCCAATTTCTCATGTCCAATATCTCTTATCCAATTTCTCTTGATAAAATCCCTCTTTTATAATATAGATATATCTTATCCAATTTCTCATGTCCAATATCTCTTATCCAATTTCTCTTGATAACATCTCTCTTTTATAATATAGATATCACTTATCTAATTTCTCTTGATAACATCCCTCTCTTATAATATAGATATATCTTATCCAATTTCTCTTGTCCAATATCTCTTATCCAATTTCTCTTGATAACATCCCTCTTTTATAATATAGATATCTCTTATCCAATTTCTCATGTCCAATATCTTTTATCCAATTTCTATTTATAACATCACTCTCTTATAATATAGATATCTCTTATCCAATTTCTCTTGTCCAATATCTCTTATCCAATTTCTCTTGATAACAACCCTCTTTTATAATATAGATATCTCTTATCCAATTTCTCTTTTCCAAATCTCTTATCCAATTTCTCTTGATAACATCCCTCTTTTATAATATAGATATCTCTTATCCAATTTCTCTTATCCAATATCTCTTATCCAATTTCTCTTGATAACATCCCTCTTTTATAATATAGATATCTCTTATCCAATTTCTCTTGTCCAATATCTCTTATCCAATTTCTCTTGATAACAACCCTCTCTTATAATATAGATATCTCTTATCCAATTTCTCTTTTCCAATAACTCTTATCCAATTTCTCTTGATAACATCCCTCTTTTATAATATAGATATCTCTTATCCAATTTCTCTTTTCCAATATCTCTTATCCAATTACTCTTGATAACATCCCTCTTTTATAATATAGATATCTCTTATCCAATTTCTCATGTCCAATATCTTTTATCCAATTTCTCTTGATAACAACCCGCTTTTATAATATAGATATCTCTTATCCAGTTTCTCTTGTCCAATATCTCTTATCCAATTTCTCTTGATAACAACCCTCTTTTATAATATAGATATCTCTTATCCAATTTCTCTTTTCCAATATCTCTTATCCAATTTCTCTTGATAACATCCCTCTTTTATAATATAGATATCTCTTATCCAATTTCTCTTGTCCAATATCTCTTATCCAATTTCTCTAGATAACATCCCTCTTTTATAATATAGATATCTCTTATCCAATTTCTCATGTCCAATATCTCTTATCGAATTTCTCTTGATAAAATCCCTCTTTAATAATATAGATATCTCTTATCCAATTTCTCATGTCCAATATCTCTTATCCAATTTCTCTTGATAACATCCCTCTTTTATAATATAGAAATCACTTATCTAATTTCTCTTGATAACATACCTCTCTTATAATATAGATATCTCATATCCAATTTCTCTTGTCCAATATCTCTTATTCAATTTCTCTTGATAACATCCCTCTTTTATAATATAGATATCTCTTATCCAATTTCTCATGTCCAATATCTTTTATCCAATTTCTCTTGATAACATCCCTCTCTTATAATATAGATATCTCTTATCCAATTTCTCTTGTCCAATATCTCTTATCCAATTTCTCTTGATAACAACCCTCTCTTATAATATAGATATCTCTTATCCAATTTCTCTTGTCCAATATCTCTTATACAATTTCTCTTGATAACAACCCTCTTTTATAATATAGATATCTCTTATCCAATTTCTCTTTTCCAATATCTCTTATCTAATTTCTCTTGATAACATCCCTCTTTTATAATATAGATATCTCTTATCCAATTTCTCATGTCCAATATCTCTTATCCAATTTCTCTTGATAACATCCCTCTCTTATAATATAGATATCTCTTATCCAATTTCTCTTGTCCAATATCTCTTATCCAATTTCCCTTGATAACAACCCTCTTTTATAATATAGATATCTCTTATCCAATTTCTCTTTTCCAATATCTCTCATCCAATTTCTCTTGATAACATCCCTCTTTTATAATATAGATATCTCTTATCCAATATCTCTTTTCCAATATCTCTTATCCAATTTCTCTTGATAAAATCCCTCTCTTATAATATAGATATCTCTTATCCAATTTCTCTTGTCCAATATCTCTTATCCAATTTCTCTTGATAACAACCCTCTTTTATAATATAGATATCTCTTATCCAATTTCTCTTTTCCAATATCTCTTATCCAATTTCTCTTGATAACATCCCTCTTTTATAATATAGATATCTCTTATCCAATTTCTCTTGTCCAATATCTCTTATCCAATTTCTCTAGATAACATCCCTCTTTTATAATATAGATATCTCTTATCCAATTTCTCATGTCCAATATCTCTTATCCAATTTCTCTTGATAAAATCCCTCTTTTATAATATAGATATATCTTATCCAATTTCTCATGTCCAATATCTCTTATCCAATTTCTCTTGATAACATCTCTCTTTTATAATATAGATATCACTTATCTAATTTCTCTTGATAACATCCCTCTCTTATAATATAGATATATCTTATCCAATTTCTCTTGTCCAATATCTCTTATCCAATTTCTCTTGATAACATCCCTCTTTTATAATATAGATATCTCTTATCCAATTTCTCATGTCCAATATCTTTTATCCAATTTCTATTGATAACATCACTCTCTTATAATATAGATATCTCTTATCCAATTTCTCTTGTCCAATATCTCTTATCCAATTTCTCTTGATAACAACCCTCTTTTATAATATAGATATCTCTTATCCAATTTCTCTTTTCCAAATCTCTTATCCAATTTCTCTTGATAACATCCCTCTTTTATAATATAGATATCTCTTATCCAATTTCTCTTATCCAATATCTCTTATCCAATTTCTCTTGATAACATCCCTCTTTTATAATATAGATATCTCTTATCCAATTTCTCTTGTCCAATATCTCTTATCCAATTTCTCTTGATAACAACCCTCTCTTATAATATAGATATCTCTTATCCAATTTCTCTTTTCCAATATCTCTTATCCAATTTCTCTTGATATCATCCCTCTTTTATAATATAGATATCTCTTATCCAATTTCTCTTTTCCAATATCTCTTATCCAATTACTCTTGATAACATCCCTCTTTTATAATATAGATATATCTTATCCAATTTCTCATGTCCAATATCTTTTATCCAATTTCTCTTGATAACAACCCGCTTTTATAATATAGATATCTCTTATCCAGTTTCTCTTGTCCAATATCTCTTATCCAATTTCTCTTGATAACAACCCTCTTTTATAATATAGATATCTCTTATCCAATTTCTCTTTTCCAATATCTCTTATCCAATTTCTCTTGATAACATCCCTCTTTTATAATATAGATATCTCTTATCCAATTTCTCTTGTCCAATATCTCTTATCCAATTTCTCTAGATAACATCCCTCTTTTATAATATAGATATCTCTTATCCAATTTCTCATGTCCAATATCTCTTATCGAATTTCTCTTGATAAAATTCCTCTTTAATAATATAGATATCTCTTATCCAATTTCTCATGTCCAATATCTCTTATCCAATTTCTCTTGATAACATCCCTCTTTTATAATATAGAAATCACTTATCTAATTTCTCTTGATAACATACCTCTCTTATAATATAGATATCTCTTATCCAATTTCTCTTGTCCAATATCTCTTATCCAATTTCTCTTGATAACATCCCTCTGTTATAATATAGATATCTCTTATCCAATTTCTCATGTCCAATATCTTTTATCCAATTTCTCTTGATAACATCCCTCTCTTATAATATAGATATCTCTTATCCAATTTCTCTTGTCCAATATCTCTTATCCAATTTCTCTTGATAACAACCCTCTCTTATAATATAGATATCTCTTATCCAATTTCTCTTGTCCAATATCTCTTATACAATTTCTCTTGATAACAACCCTCTTTTATAATATAGATATCTCTTATCCAATTTCTCTTTTCCAATATCTCTTATCTAATTTCTCTTGATAACATCCCTCTTTTATAATATAGATATCTCTTATCCAATTTCTCATGTCCAATATCTCTTATCCAATTTCTCTTGATAACATCCCTCTCTTATAATATAGATATCTCTTATCCAATTTCTCTTGTCCAATATCTCTGATCCAATTTCCCTTGATAACAACCCTCTTTTATAATATAGATATCTCTTATCCAATTTCTCTTTTCCAATATCTCTCATCCAATTTCTCTTGATAACATCCCTCTTTTATAATATAGATATCTCTTATCCAATATCTCTTTTCCAATATCTCTTATCCAATTTCTCTTGATAACATCCCTCTCTTATAATATAGATATCTCTTATCCAATTTCTCTTGTCTAATATCTCTTATCCAATTTCTCTTGATAACATCCCTCTTTTATAATATAGATATCTCTTATCCAATTTCTCATGTCCAATATCTCTTATCCAATTTCTCTTGATAAAATCCCTCTTTTATAATATAGATATCTCTTATCCAATTTCTCTTGTCCAATATCTCTTATCCAATTTCTCTTGATAACAACCCTCTTTTATAATATAGATATCTCTTATCCAATTTCTCTTTTCCAATATCTCTTATCCAATTTCTCTTGATAACATCCCTCTTTTATAATATAGATATCTCTTATCCAATTTCTCGTGTCCAATATCTCTTATCCAATTTCTCTAGATAACATCCCTCTTTTATAATATAGATATCTCTTATCCAATTTCTCCTGTCCAATATCTCTTATCCAATTTCTCTTGATAAAATCCCTCTTTTATAATATAGACTAGTCATACCCCGTGCCCGCGGGCACGGTTCAATTTAGATATTTCCCCCTCAAAATCTTAGTTCTCCCGAAAATGTAGGCACGATTAATTTTAGATATTCCGCCCTCAAAATCTTAGTTCTCCTGAAAATGTGGACATGATTCATTTTAGAAATCCCCCCTCAAAATCTTAGTTCCCCCGAAAATTTAGCTCATCCCAAGGAATTTTGTTCCCCAAAAATCTTAGTTTCTCCCAAAATTTAGTGCACTCCAAATATAGTTCCACTTCAAAATTTTAGAGTTTCCAGCTAAATTTTCACTTTCCAAAAATATTAGTTTCTTCCAAAATTTAGTTTCCAAAGAGATTTTAGTTCCCCTCAAAAAATTTAGTTTACCCCAAATATTAATTCCTACCAGATTTAGTTCCCTCAAAAGTTCCATCCAAAAATTTGATTACCTCCAGATTTAGTTTCCCTTAAAATTTTAGATTTTAGTTTCCCCAAAAATTTATTTCCACCAATATTTTATGTTTTAATTACCCGAAAATTTTAGCTCCTACCCAAAATGTAATTCCCCATAATTTAATTCCCACAAAATGTAAAATTTTAGTTCACTGAATTTTTTTAGTTCTATGTATTCTGTCTTCGCATTTCCTGGCATCGAGCAAGGAGTTAAGAGCAGTGCATGATACATGAATGCAACAGATATACATGTTGTTGGCAAAGCAAACATATTCCATAAGATCTCCCGCTGCTTATATTGAGCTTATTATGTGTTAACACATGTTGCCAGCATGTTAATCAAGGCAGGAGAAGCAAAGTGGTGTAAATTATTTTACCTAAGAGCAGTTTTTCTGCCCAATGATTTGTTATGTAATTTTAAATGAAAAATAATAACCAAAGCACAATAATTGTTATTCAATTTTTCAAAAAAATTATTCCCCAAAAATCTAACTCTGTTTTTGTGTGAACTAAGAAAAACATCACAGATTCATATTTCACACAAAAACATGCAGGTTCAATATAACATCAGGATATAACAATCACATCAGGATTCAAATTTGAAATCAATTTGGAACCCAATGAGTTCAAGATCATATCCTGTTATTTGATATTCATATTCATATTCATATTCATATTCATATTTCACACAAAAGCATTCAGGTTCAATTTAACATCAGGATATAACAATAACATAGGATTCAAATTTGAACTTAATTTGGAACCCAATGAGTTCAGGATCATATCATGTTATTTGATATTCATTTTCATATTCAAATAACAACAATGAGTTAAATTTAACAGCACAATGTTTTTATGTGAACTAAGAACTCAATTTAACATCGCAATGAACTTGAGTTATTCAAATAACAGGATACATTTAACTCATTGTTAAATTTATCTATCTATATTCAGTTAAATTTTCTGAGTTACAATATCTATCTATATGTATTGCGCAATGAGAGTATCACAATATGAATATGAATATGAATATGAATAGATAGATAAATTTAACCTAGAAATAACCGGTTCAATTTGAGTTAAATTGAACTTGCATATGTGTGAAATACATATAGGGAAATTATATGTGTGAAATACATATGGGGAAATTAGAAATCTGATGATACATCAAGGAACTTGAACAATCCCCTCCAACATCATGGAAATCCGCTTTTTTCTTTACTTTTCTATTTTTGTCATTTGACCTTGTGTGGCTTTCTTTTTTTTTTCCTGATGCCTGATGAGTTCCATCTTGCTCCAAATTCTTCAACCTGGCATACAAATATCAAACATCATCAAAAATTGATTTTCAAGACTATCTGGAATTAATTTACCTCCAAAGCAAATTAACAATCATGGGAATCATTCCAAAGCAAATTAATCATGGGAATCATTCCAAAGTAAATTCACCATTCATAAAAGTTCACAGGTTTCTATTTCTTTCAAGTCTTTCAAGAATCAGACATGTACTTTCTCAATTGAAGGACTGAAAGCTTCCGTACACATACTTCCATGAATATGTAAGGAGCTAGCTACACATTATTGCAAATATCAACCTATATGAATATGATAAGCAGTAAGACATGAAAGAACCTATATGAATATGAATATGATATGAATATGATAAAAATACAACATTTAAGGCAATACTCACTCACCAAAGAAATCCAGAATTTGGATTTGGATCAACTCATATACATAGCAAAGTGCGCACAAAATTTGGATTTGGATCTTTGTGATATTCTAGGTATTACATAGTAAATATTAGCCTTATGCAATATATTCATGTATGAACTATGAAGTGCCCATTTTGCTGTTTAGTATTGCGTTGTCCACTGCCAAAAAATCAAAAAAAATCAAATATAGTACTTGAAGGTCAAAAAGAGCCCGAGGTATAGCTAACGGTGATAGGGAACTGGGAGAGCTTTATAAAAAGTTTATAGGTCCAAATCCAGTTTAGGATACAGAAAATGGGGAAAAGAAAAGAAGAAGAGAAAAAAGAGTGTCAAAGTTATACAGCCCTTCTTCAAGAAAGAGATTCAAATTATTAATAGCCTTGTCTTGATACTATGAAATTTTGCAAGTCCTTATTATTTCATCACTCATTTTTCAATCTCCTACAATATGTTTACACTGTCATACTTCATATGCTGACATTAACCATATCATACAATCACAATCCTATGTCCCCACCCAGTATCCATAATACATTGTTGTGAAAAGCATCAGATGCCCTTCCCTTTTTTCCATCATCAATGTAATATGAGGTTGTAACACAATGCATTTAGATTTTATATGCAGATTGACCTTCCTGATAATAGTTCTTTCAGTAGAAACTCTTTATATTAGAAACTCTATATATTGGATATGTGACATTTATTTTGTTCATCTAGAGCATCTGAGAAAGAAATCAATGAGGAACACCCACCATTAAACAACTGAATGAAAATGATTTGAAGCTAGCTTATCAAATTCTAAGCAAGGAGTATCCAAGACAATGATATGTAATATACAGGCTGAAGTAGAGAGTAGCATGGTTATGGAATATATGATTGCCAATATACTTGACAACTTGTGGTATTCTCAAACTATGTGAATAATTGCATCTGATGACAATGGAAGGATAGAAATATGTGCTAATTGTTTTTGTACTTCTAGTTCAGCTTCACTTTCCTTTTCAGTAGCATGAAGTAAAACAAAAATTTGAAACATTGGGCATGGATTTAAAGTCACTGCCACCCCATCTTCAAAAGGCACCTACATATTTGACCAACTTCTACATACATACATATGATAATTTTTGACCCATGTGTCATAAACCTGAGTGGATTATGCTAATTGCATGCAAAATGTATTTTCGTAGTTTGTATATGCTAATCATTATCAATGGTACTCAGGCAAAAAGAATATGGTCAAACTTCAAACTTTAATTACGGAATATTCAAACTTCCCAGTTTGAAATATAACCAAATATTTAGAACTGGGAAGTTTGAACATATATTCAAAAAATTTTCCATGCATATAAACTTCAAACCAAATATCATCGGTTTATATGCATGAATATGTTCAAACATCCAACTTAAAATTCAAACGTAAATTCAAAACTCAAAAATTGTATAACTCATAACTCATTACTCATAACTCAAAAAATTTCTACATAACTAATAACTCAAAAAATTGTATATTTCTACATAACTAATAACTCAAAAAATTGTAGATTGCAAAAATGGTATATTCACATTCCAAAAATTGTATATTTCACATTCCAAACATAACTCAAAAATTGTATATTCACATTCATAACTCAAAAATTCAAACATAACACTTGAGAATCAAACATAAAACTGTATCAAAAATTCAAACCCAAAATTTATCTCTTACACTTGAGAATCAAACATAACACTGTAAAATTTAAATCCTCATGACACTTTAAATAACACTGAATATACCAGTTGAGTATTTTTGATATTTACATAACAATGAAGTTTACATAACACTGAATCAAAAATTGAGCCCCATGCATATAAACTGATGAAGAGGCTGCAAGCTATATAATAACACACCAAGAGTATGGACTGTTCAAATCACCTGATGTTGGATGAATTGAAACTTGAACTTATGAATATCCCAGTTAACTGTTCAAAGCACCAAAGGGTATGTTAAAAATTTGAAGTGTCCTGAGGTAAATAACACTGAAACTTGAAATTTTGATCTTCATATAACAGTATAACACACCCAGAAGACCCTCCACCTTGCAAAAATCTGAAAATACCAAAAGAAAATGGCTAACATGAGAAAAATGCCAAAATACATTGAGAATTGAGAGAATTGAGTGAATTATAACTCAGTTTGCAGTTGAGAGAATTGAGAAAGTTGTTTAAATACATAATGCAAAACTGAGAAAATTAATTGGTTAAATACAAACTCAGTTTTACATTCTCAAGCTTCATCCAAGCTCATCCATTCTCCTATTCAAGCTCATTTTAATTTCATACCCTATCCCTTCACTTATTTGAATTTCATTCTCAATTTCATTCTCAGTCAACATATTGCAATTTGAATGCATACCCTATTGAGTATGCATACCCTATTGAATGCATTCATGGGATAGGGTATGCATACCCTATTGAATGCATTCATTCAAATTACAGTAATGCATACCCTATTGAGAATGAAATTCATTACTGTAAACTTATTTGAATTGGTTCAATAGGGTATGCAGTCAAATGAATGGATATGCATTCATTCTCAGGACATTATTTGAAGCATATCCTAAGAATGAATGGATATGCATTCTCAACATTATTTGAGAAAATTTGTTCAATTAGCTGAAACTTTGTCCATGTGCTAGCTCCATGTTTTAGCAATGTGAGTTTGTCCAAGTTTGTCCAAGTTTGTCCATGTGCTTCTATTATCCTGGAATGAATGGATATAATCTGGAATGGAGAGAATATATGAGATTATCCAAGTTTATCCATTAGCAATGCTAGAAACAATGCTTGGTTATATAACAAATAAAAAACTGATATTATATCCTGGAATGAATGGATATAACCAAGTTTATCTCAGTTTATCTCATCCATTCCAAGTCTGTTTCTAGCATTGCTTCTATTATCCAAGTTTATCCATGTGCTTCTATTATCCAAGTTTGTCCATGTGCTTCTATTATCCTGGAATGAATGGAATGCAATGTGTCCTGAGGATTGACTGAATTTTTGCTGAGGATCATAGAAGTGGAATGCAAAAATTCTCAGGACATAGAAGAAATGCTATATTTAAAGTGTCCTCAGGACACATATATCTGAATTTTTGCTGAGGATATATTTTTGAGAATTTTCAGGATATATCTGAATGCAAAAATTCACATATAGCTGAATATTCAAAAATTCACATATATGTCTGAATGCATTTTTGCTATGTGTCCTGAGATAAATATTCTATATGTCCTCAAAAATCATGCTATGTGTCTCAGGACAATATTTATCTCAGGACAATATTTATCTGAATTTTTGCTATTTGAATTCAAAAATCCTCACCTCAGATATATTTTTGCATTCAAATATATGTGAATTTTTGAATTTTTTCTACTTCTATGTGTCCTGAGAATTTTTGAATATATCTGAATTATCTCAATCCTCAGGACACATATATCTGAATTTTTGCTGAGGATCACTTGGGAATTTTTGCATTCTAGCAATGCTTCTATGATCCTCAGGACACTTTATATAACCAAATTCAATAGGGATTAGAATTCTAGCATTACTATCTCATTTGATTTATCTCTTACACTTGAGAATTGACTGAATTTTATCTTCTATTATCCATTAGCAATGTGCTTCCATATCTCATCCAAGTTTGTCAAATGAATGGATATAATCTCATCCATTCCAGGTTTTTTTTGCATTCCATGTTTTAGCAATGTGAGATTAGCTATGTGAGTTTGTCCAAGTTGCATTGTTTTAGCAAGCTCCATGTTTCAATTATATAATCTCATCCATTCCAGGTTTTTTTGCAACTATCAATGAATTCTCACCAATTCTTGATGTCATCCATTCCTATGAGTTAATCTCAAAAAATTGATATGGCTGAAAAAAATAGATCTTCTAAATTTGCAATTTGATATAATTCATTGAAATTTGCAATTAGATATTGACAGAAATTGGAGAATGGACTGAAATTTGATATCATTCATTGAAATGGACTGAAATACCAATCTCTGAAATGCAAACAATCTTTGAAATGCAAATTTCAGTCAATTCTCAAAATTGATAACCACTCAAAAAAATAGATATATCAATATCAAACTCACAAAACTGTTTGAGAACTTTTCTAATTTGAATGAATGATATCAATAGCATTCATTCAAATTAGGTATCAGTCCATTTGATATCATTCATTCAATTTGATATCATATGCAGTTTGAGAGCTTGCTAATGAGAATGTACTGATTTGAACTAAGTTTCAGCTTTCAAAATTTGATATCATTCTCAGGACAATCTCTGAAATTTGAATGTACTGATTTGAGCTAATGAGAATGTGCTAGCTCTCAAACTTTGTTCATTCAAAATTTGATACCATTCTCAGGACAATCAGTTTGCAGTGAGCAAACAATCTCTGATATTTGATACCATTCTCAAAAGTGATAACCAATATCAAACTCACATTGCTAATGGATAATTCCAATATCAAACTCATAATCAACATTGACAGGACACTGAAATTTAGGTAGAAGAGTAAATTGAAATAGCTACTGGGCTTAACATAATTTACAGCCAGATCAACAATGTTTATCAAAAATCTACTTATCAACAATGTTTATCAAATTTTTATCAACAATGTTTATCAACAATCAACAATGTTTATCAACATAACATAATTTTGATATGGCTGTTTATCAACATAACATAATTTTTGAATCTCATCCATTCCAAAATTTTTGAATCTCATCCATTCCAAAAATTTTGAATCTCATCCATTCCAAAATGTTTATCAAAAGCTACATGACACATTGCAACATAATTTTTAAATCTCATCCATAACTGAATTGGCAATGCATTTCATTTATCATCAGTTAACAAAATCCTGTCATTGCTTATGGATTGCCAATGGCAATGACAGGATCAGTTAACAAAATCATGTCAATGAAATGCATAACTGATGATTGCAATTCTGTCCTGTCAATCCTGTCAATTGCAATTCTAATGAATTGCAATCCTGATAATTAATAATGCATAACTGATTATTGCAATTCTAATGAATTGCAATTCTAATGGTCCTGTCATTAGGATTGCAATTCTAATATGGCAATTCTAATATGAGGATAAATGAAATGGACAGGATTTTGGCATATTGCATAGAGATTAGAATTTAATTGCATAAACTTATAAATCTATATGCATATTCTTTTTGGCATATTGCATAGAGATTAGAATTTAATTGCATAAACATAGAGATTTATATGTGTTATTAGATTCTAAACATAGAGATTAAATTCTAATTGCATAAACATAGAGATTTTGGCATAGAGATTAGAATTGATAAACATAGATTTAGAATTGCATAGAGATTAAATTTGAATGTTGTGACATGATCAATTAAATTCTAATCTCTATGTTCTCCAATTTATATGTGTAATTACTCATATGTTGTGACAGGATCAGTTATTCAGTTATTTTTGAATATGAAAAAAACAATGAGAAATTGATAAACAATGAAAAAAACAATGAAAAAAACATAGAGAATTGATAAACATAGAGAATTGGCATACCTGAAAAACCAAACTCAAAACACCAAGCTGTGATGAAGCTCTAACCAAGGGATGAAGCTTTCACTGAGGAGTGTGGGTACATGATAATACAAAATTACACAGTCAGTAAAAAATTCAATTGGGGGAGTGATATGTTTAGCATTCCGTAAAAAATTCAATTGGGTACATGATAATACAAAATTAACAGGATACCAAGTTTAGCATTAAAAATTACACAGTCATTAAAAAGTTTGAGTGACCTTAGATATGTTTGAGTGAGTGATATCAGGACAATTGGTTACTATATTTATGCAATTAAATCCTATATTCTCATACTCAATTTCTCATATTAACATAAGAGTTTGTGAGTTAATGGATAAGAGTATGAGAATATGAGAATATAGATATCATAAGAGCTTTTGGATATCCACATACTCAATTACACATACTCAATTAAATCCTATATTCTCATACTCTTATGATATCCATATTCTGGATATCATACTCAATTACTCATACTCAATTACATATTAATTGTATATCCATATTCTCATACTCAATTACACATACTCAATTAAATCCTATGTTAATCCAAAAACTCTTATGATATCCACATACAACCTATATTCTCATACAACCTATATCCACATATCAAGTTTACTGAATATCACTCAATTACACATACTCAGAATATTGGTTACTCAAAAATTTTTATGAAGATTATTAACAGGATATCAGGACAATTACATGATATCAGTTTGATTGACTTGAGAATCAGAAATTTTATGAAGGTCACTCAAGAATATTAACTTTATTAACTCAAAAATATCACTCAGAAATTTTAAATCAAGAACTATCACAGGAAAATATTAAAAAAATGGACAATGCAGTGGGGTGCTATGTTTGATGAGGGTTGAAGAAACATACGTTGAGCTGCTTGATCTTGGCGTGTGCTCTTCTTGATGTACTACTGGTGTGAAGCATGGCAAAGATGGCGAGGAGCTCTGGTGTGCTGATTGAAATATCACTCAGAAATTTTAAATCAAGAACTATCACAGGACAATGCAGTGGGGTGCTGATGAGGGTTGAAGAAACATACGTTGAGCTGCTTGATCTTGGCGTGTGCTCTTCTTGATGTGCTGCAGGTAGAAGAAGATGGCGAGAGCTGCTTGATCTTGGCGGGCAAATTGCAGGGCTAATTTGTGATGTGAGCAACAAAATTTCCCGCCCATTGTGATGTGATCAAATTGCAGGGCAAATGTGTTTCCCTCCAATTTTTACCTCTATGATGCAAACGAAAATGTTTAATTCAAATTTTTTTAAAAAAAATTATTTTAGGCTGATGTGAGTTCTGTGATGTGATCAAAACCCATTTGATTTCTTATCTCCAATATCTCATACTCAATTTCTCATACCCTATATACAAACTTTATAAACATCACACCCAATTACACATAACCAAAACCAAATTCTCTTATCTAATATCTCTTATCCATTATCTCTTAACCAAAATCTCTTATACATACAACAATACACATATCCACATACAACATTACACATAACCAAATTCTCTTATCCAATTTCTCTTATCCAAAAACCCATGATAACATCCCTGTTTTATAATATAGATATATCTTATCCAATTTCTCATGTCCAATATCTCTTATCCAATTTCTTTTGATAACATCTCTCTTTTATAATATAGATATCACTTATCTAATTTCTCTTGATAACATCGCTCTCTTATAATATAGATATCTCTTATCCAATTTCTCTTGTCCAATTTCTCTTATCCAATTTCTCTTGATAACATCCCTCTTTTATAATATAGATATCTCTTATCCAATTTCTCATGTCCAATATCTCTTATCCAATTTCTCTTGATAACATCCCTCTCTTATAATATAGATATCTCTTATCCAATTTCTCTTGATAACAACCCTCTTTTATAATATAGATATCTCTTATCCAATTTCTCTTTTCCAATATCTCTTATCCAATTTCTCTTGATAACATCCCTCTTTTATAATATAGATATCTCTTATCCAATATCTCTTATCCAATTTCTCTTGATAACATCACTCTTTTATAATATAGATATCTCTTATCCAATTTCTCTTGTCCAATATCTCTTATCCAATTTCTCTTGATAACAACCCTCTCTTATAATATAGATATCTCTTATCCAATTTCTCTTTTCCAATATCTCTTATCCAATTTCTCTTGATAACATCCCTCTTTTATAATATAGATAGTCATAATCCGTGCCCGCGGGCACGGTTCATTTAAGATTTTCCCTTGCGAAATCTTTGTTCCGTGAAATTTTTTTTTCAAAGCCAAAACTTAAAAGAAAACAAATTAGCTTACAATATTTAGGGGCACAGGCGCCTTCGGCGTGGGTGCCTTCGGTACGGAACAACAAATTCAGCGCATGCGCCTTCGACACAGAACACCAAATTCGACGTGGGTGCCTTCGGCACAGAACAACAATTTCGACGCATGTGCCTTAGGCGCGGAACAACAAATCAGCGTTAAAAATTGGCGCGGGCGCCTTCGGCGCGGAATAACAAATTCAGCGCATGCGCCGTCGACACAGAACACCAAATTCGACGTGGGTGCCTTCGGCGCAGAACAACAAACTCGACGTAAAACAACAATTTCGGAGCGGGTGCCTTAGGCGCGGAACAACAAATCAGCGTTAAAAAATTTAGCCCGCGCCTAACGGAGCGGGTGCCTTAGGCGCGGAACAACAAATCAGCGTTAAAAAATTTATCGGGCGCCATATACATATAACCTGTGCCCGTGGGACACTGTTCTTTTAAAAATCTTGGACCCACTAATTTTAAACAAACATCAATAATTATTAGTTTCCCCTGAAATATCAGCAGATGGGATCGAAATTTTACAGGGTTTTGCAACGCGGATCAATGAGTTGGCAGCATCTCCCGCGTTCATTCTCCCACAGCTCGCGTCCATTCCCAAGATGAGATTGTGTGTGTGCACAACATTTTTTTCATAACTAATATTAAAAGGCTATTCATAATTTCTATGTTTTTGTGTATTCCCAACAAATTTCTCTTCAACCCAAAAATTTCCCTCCAAAACTTGATGTGACATTGCCACATAGGACAAATTCAAAATCTGCCCTCAATTGTAATATAAATATCTCTTATCCAATTTCTCTTTTCCAATATCTCTTATCCAATTTCTCTTGATAACATCCCTCTTTTATAATATAGATATCTCTTATCCAATTTCTCTTGATAAAATCCCTCTTTTATAATATAGATATCTCTTATCCAATTTCTCTTGATAACATCCCTCTTTTATAATATAGATATCTCTTATCCAATTTCTCTTGATAAAATCCCTCTTTTATAATATAGATATCTCTTATCCAATTTCTCTTGTCCAATATCTCTTATCCAATTTCTCTTGATAACATCCCTCTTTTATAATATAGATATCTCTTATCCAATTTCTCTTTTCCAATATCTCTTATCCAATTTCTCTTGATAACATCCCTCTCTTATAATATAGATATCTCTTATCCAATTTCTCTTGTCCAATATCTCTTATCCAATTTCTCTTGAGAACATCCCTCTTTTATAATATAGATATCTCTTGTCCAATTTCTCTTGTCCAATATCTCTTATCCGATTTCTCTTGATAACATCCCTCTTTTATAATATTGATATCTATTGTCCAATTTCTCTTGTCCAATATCTCTTATCCAATTTCTCTTGATAACATCCCTCTTTTATAATATAGATATATATATATATCTATCTATCTATTATACATTTGATATCAATTTTTGAATTCTAGGGCTGACTAGGACAAGATAAAGAGTGGTCAGGATTTAATCTTGGAAATCACTGGATGAGATGAGTAGTTGTAAAACTTTTGGTTAGGCAACTTTGAGTTTTGAGAGAAAAAAATAGGTGGGATCAGCTGGAAAGAGAGAGTGTCAATATATGGATTTCGTTGGGTTGGGTCAAAATAACAGAATCAGTTCTCTTCTCAAAACTGCCATTATCTCAACCCCCAACGCACAACACCCAACGCGAAGAACTCCTCGCCCCCCCAAAACTGCCATTATCTCAACCCCCAACGCACAACACCCAACGCGAAGAACTCCTCGGCTCCCCCCAACAACGCCTCCCCTTCTACAAAAAAGCCCAATTCTCATCCGACAGCAATTTGGCCAACGAAGAACTCCTTGCTGCGAAGAACTCCTGAGTACAGCCAGCAATTTCACCAGCCTCGAGAACAGCCGCCATCAAGATTTCGCAATTTCGCAAGTTCTTCAATCTCATCCGCCAGCCTGAAGAGCATCCGCTTCATCTCCTAGTTCTTCAATCTCATCGCCAGTACCCATCTCCTCAAACAATTAAATGACGCACTCAACAGTGTTCTCTTCGAGGTACAAAACTTGGTTCTTTTGAAATAATTGGTTCAACGCACTCAATAGTATTGTCCAAGGTAAAAAAATAATGACACGTACATGCTTCACCTATTGATAAATAACAGTTTGATGAATTTATTTGCTTGATGAAATTATTACAGGGGAGTTTTGTATAATAGTATTATCTCAGTATTATTTGTGTCTTTATGAGTAAGGGTTTACCTTAAGGATTCATTATTAATCTGTGTCTTTATGAATAATTGGTTCAGTATTGTCTGTGACTTTATTTTGGTATAAATAATTGGTTCATAATCTGTGTCTTTACATAAATACTTGTTTCTATTGAATTTCAGAGTTTCTTCTCCGAGGAATAAAATAAAGACACATACATGCTTCGCATATTGATAAATACAGTTTGATGACTTTATCTGGTTGATGAAATTATTACCGGGGAGTTTGATGACTTTATCTGCTTGGACAATAACAGAGTCGAGGAGTTTGACATCCCCTTCTATGTGCGCGATGGAGGAGGTGAGAGATCAAGGATCGTTCGATCTTTCTCGGGTGCAGTCTTCGAGCTGAATTGGGATCCCTACGATGCTCTCGATGGAGAGGTGGTGTCGGATAACAAGCAGATGGAGATCTTAATATCAATAATCTTTCTCGCAATTTTTATACGTTTGTTGGCATTTCATCACAACTTAAACACTGCTATTTATTTTTATACGTTTAAGATTATTGACAGCTTCTTAACAGTTTATTGGCCATTTTTGGAACTGTGACTTCTATCTATTGGGATGTATGGCTTGCAACAGTTTATCATTGGGAAGTTTGTTTTCTTTGTTCATCAGGACCCTGCAGAATAACAATGTTTTTCTTTGTTTTCTTTATTCATGATTTATTTATAGCCGATCATGAATTAAATCTTTAAAATTTTTGGGTTTTGTCAATTTGCAAACCAGATGGAGATCTTAATATCAAAATTTTCCATTATTTTAGACATCAAATGATTATTTTTTCTGCTTAAGAATTCTATTTATGTTCAAATGACTTTTCTCCAGCAGTTTTTTTATTCATTGATCTGAATATCAGATTAGATATGAATATAAATTCGTGGACAAAATCGCCTATGTAATTTGAGGTTTGCTTGCAGTTTTTTTAAATTGATGCATGAAATTTAAATAATTTAGTTTAGAGGGCCAAAGTTTTCTTCACGGTGTTTTGGAAATTTATTCAGATTGATTGTAATGTTCCCAACCACTAAAAGTGTAGGATAACAGCCTTGATGTTTTAACTGATAGATGGAAACTCTTAAGGTTTATTATAATCAGGCTTCTATTGAATTTATCCGTAGTGGGTTAGTCTTGAAAAAAGGAATTGTTTATAAAGGAATTTCTTTGTCAAGGATTTGTTGCATATTTTTGAGAAGTGGGTGGTTAATTCATAATCCATCTTTATTTTTAAAGAAATTCAATGCATGTATGTGTAGTGTGTAAATGTTGGTTTTTTGTTATTGTTTTTTTGTCTGAAAATTTCTTGCTGCTTCTAATGAGTCTGCTGGCATATTCAGTAGGAATGTTTATTTTCAAGAAAATAACATTTATTTAAATATCAATTTAGTATCTACAATATCTGTGGCATTATTGGAGAGGAAATTCTGAAGATAAAGTAATGGTGCAGTTCATATTAATAACACTTGAAGCTTTTGGAATCATTCCATAATTATATAACTGATATTTCATCAAAATCTGCTTAACTTTAAACAAATGTTTTTGCCATGGAAACTATCATGTCTATTCATAAAGGCAAACTATCATGTTTGGCAGACAAAAAAAAATTGCATTACAATTGTGCCATGGAAGCATGGTCAGGTTTTTGACCGATTTGTAGCTCCATATTCCCTACAAAACAGTACAGATTTTTGATGAGTTTATCTTATCCAGATTATAATCTGATTCAAGTTTGATTCATATCATACCACTGGTATTCGCATTTAGCATTTGTTCAAGTTTTTATTTTTCATTTTTAAAGGAGAACTCACTTTTAAGGTTAAGCACTTTCAAAATTACCTCTAGAATCCCGTTTCTATCTGGATTTCATTCATTCATAATTTCATGTTTGATTTGGAGACTGCAACATGCTGCCAGATTTAGCCAGAGCTATTCTTCTACTTCTGTTTCCTAAAGAAGGGCAATATGCAGAATTAGACGCTTCTGAAGATGAACTTGAACTGATATGGACGTTTTTTTGCTCTGTAGATTCATCTCTGACATGTAAATCGAATCAATACCCCCCAATTTGTAATTTCTTTTTTTGGTCTGAGTTGGGTACTTTTGGGTAGGCGAACTGCCGGCTTGTCCTTAAAAGTAATTGTGGTGCCGG